>RCUC01130791.1:0-156593 GCA_003697995.1 Taxidea taxus jeffersonii
CTCCATGTATTTGTGCTCTTTCCACATTTCCTCTTGTGATTGAGTTCTAGCTTCAGAGCATTGTGGTCTGAAAATATGCAGGGAATGATCCCAATCTTTTGATACCTGTTGAGACCTGATTTATGACCCAGGATGTGATCTATTCTGGAGAATGTTCCATGGGCACTAGAGAAGAACGTGTATTCTGTTGCTTTAGGGTAGAATGTTCTGAATATATCTGTGATGTCCATCTCGTCCAGTGTGTCATTTAAGACCTTTATTTCCTTGTTGATCTTTTGCTTGGATGATCTGTCCATTTCAGTGAGGGGTGTATTAAAGTCTCCAACTATTATTGTATTCTTGTCAATGTGTTTCTTTGATTTTGTTATTAATTGGTTTATATAGTTGGCTGCTCCCATGTTAGGGGCATAGATATTTAAAATTGTTAGATCTTCTTGTTGGACAGACCCTTTGAGTATGATGAAGTGTTCTTCCTCATCTCTTATTATAGTCTTTGGCTTAAAATCTAATTGATCTGATATAAGGATTGCCACCCCAGCTTTCTTCTGATGTCCATTAGCATGGTAAATTGTTTTCCACCCCCTCACTTTCAATCTGGAGGTGTCTTCAGGTCTAAGATGAGTTTCTTGTAGGCAGCATATTGATGGGTTTTGTTTTTTTATCCATTCTGAAACCCTGTGTCTTTTGATTGGGGCATTTAGCCCATTTACATTCAGGGTAACTATTGAGAGATATGAATTTAGTGCCATTGTATTGCCTGTATGGTGATTGTTACTGTATAATGTCTCTGTTCCTTTCTGGTAATACTTTTAGGGTCTCTCTTTGCTTAGAGGACCCCTTTCAATATTTCCTGTAGAGCTGGTTTGGTGTTTACAAACTCTTTCAGTTTTTGTTTGTCCTGGAAGCTTTTAATCTCTCCTTCTATTTTCAATGATAACCTAGCTGGATAAAGTATTCTTGGCTGCATGTTTTTCTCGTTTAGTGCTCTGAATATATCATGCCAGTTCTTTCTGGCCTGCCAGGTCTCTGTGGATAAGTCTGCTGCCAATCTAATATTTTTACCATTGTATGTTACAGACTTCTTGTCCCGTGCTGCTTTCAGGATTTTCTCTTTGTCGCTAAGACTTGTAAATTTTACTATTAGATGGCGGGGTGTGGGTCGGTTCCTACTGATTTTGAGAGGTATTCTCTGGGCTTCCTGGATTTTGATGCTTGTTCCCCTTGCTATATTAGGGAAATTCTCTACAATAATCCTCTCCAGTATACCTTCTGCTCCTATTTCTCTTTCTTCTTCTTCTGGAATCCCAATTATTCTAATGTTGTTTCGTCTTATGGCATCACTTATCTCTCGAATTCTCCCCTCGTGGTCCAGTAGTTGATTGTCTCTCTTTTGGTCTGCTTCATTATTCCCTGCCATTTGGTCTTCTATATCACTAATTCTGTCTTCTGCCTCATTTATCCTAGCAGTAAGAGCCTCCATTTTTGATTGCACCTCATTAATAGCTTTTTTTATTTCAACTTGATTAGACTTTATTTCTTTTATTTCTCCAGAAAGGGTTTTTATTTCTCCTGACAGGGTTTCTCTAATATCTTCCATGCCTTTTTCGAGCCCGGCTAGAACCTTGAGAATCGTCATCCTGAATTCCAGATCTGACATATTACCAATGTCTGTACTGATTAGGTCCCTAGCCTTCGGTCCTGTCTCCTGCTCTTTTTTTTGTGGTGAGTTTTTCCGCCTTGTCATTTTGTCCAGATAAGAATCCGCTGTTCTCCTTGTTAAGTGAACTTGGTCTTGGCTGTATTTCTTTGATCTTCTGGGGGAGGGGCCTGTTGTAGTGATTCTCAGGTGTCTTTGCCCCAGGCGGAGTTGCACCGCCCTTACCAGGGGCCGGGCTAAGTAATCCTCTCAGGTTTGCTTTCAGGAGCTTTTGTTCCCTGAATGCGCTTTCTGTAGAGTTCCGAGGGCGGGAATGACAATGGCGGCCTCCCAATCTCCGGTTCAGAGGAGCCAAGAGCTAGGGGCCCCAGTCTTCAGTGCGCCTTCAGAGAAAAGCGTTTAATCCCTCCAGTCTCCCTAGCCCACGTTTGCGCCGGAGAATGCGCGCGCGCGCGTCCGCCTGCAGACACCGCGCGCCGGCAGACACCGCGGGCCCGCCGACACTGCGCGCACTCGCAGACCGCGCGCGCCCACAGACCGCGCTCAGAGAAAATCGTGCCTAAGCAGTCCCGTCTCACTGGCTTCTGGGAGTGCTCCGAGCTCACCCAGCCTGTGACCAAGCGTCTCTGTCTCTGGCAGAGTCCCACCTGGAGTCTCCGAACCTCGTAGATTCCTGAGCTCTCCCGGGTCGGAGTCTCCCCGGATCTTGTGGGGACCCCTCGCACAGAGCACTGGCCCGTGCCACAGAGCACCGGCCCGTGTCACAGACCACTAGGAAATCTCGGCTCTGTCTCCGCAGCTGGCTTCCCTGCTCTAATACCTGTGAGCTCTGCGACACTCAGACACCCCCGATCCTTCTGTGACCCCGTGGGACCTGAGTCCACGCTGTCCCCACGAGGTCTTTACCCCAGTTTAGCCTCTGGAGCGATGTCCCTCCATGGAGCCGACTTTTAAAAGTTCTGATTTTGTGCTCCGCCGCTTGCCGGGAGCCGGCCCCTCCCCCTGGGGTCTATCTTCCCGTCGCGTTGGATTCACTTCTCCGCTGGTCCTACCTTTCAGAAAGTGGTCGATTTTCTGTTCCTAGAATTGTTGTTTTTCTTCTCTTCGATCTCCTGTTGGATTTGTAGGTGTTCAGAATGGTTTGATAGGCTATCTAGCTGATCTCCTGCTGGCTGATGTCGTCTCAGCCTCCTACTTCTCCGCCATCTTGACTCCTCCCCGACAAATGTTTTAATAAAATAAAAGCGGTAGTGATTTTATAATAATAATTAGGTAAATAGTAAACTACTCAACTGTGACAATTACCATAATGTCTCCAGCTACTACCATTTATTGAACAGATACCACATTTTAAGGTAATGTAAGCATTACCTTATTTAATATTTAATGCAAGAGAATTATTATACCCACTATAAGATAAGGAAACTGAAGCACACTAAGGATACATAACTCATCCTTGACCAGGGATTGGCAAACTGACCCACAGTCCTAATATGCCACACAACCTATTTTTATGTAGTCAGTGAATTTCAAGGATAATAAACACACACAGACACAAAAAAAATTGTATCAGAGACCATATGTGGTCCACAAAGCCTGAGATATTTACTTTCTGGTCCATTACAGTAAAAGTTTGCCCACCCTACCTTAGGCCACGAAGCTTGTAAGAAATTGCACTAGGGGGCGCCTGGGTGGCTCAGTGGGTTAAGCCGCTGCCTTCACCTCAGGTCATGATCTCAGGGTCCTGGGATCGAGTCCCGCATCGGGCTCTCTGCTCAGTGGGGAGCCTGCTTCCTCTTCTCTCTCTGCTGCCTCTCTGTCTACCTGTGATCTCTCTCTCTGTTAAATAAATAAATAAAATCTTTAAAAAAAAAAAAAAGAAATTGCACTAGGCTTTCACAGGTCATTTTGACTACAAGGTGCAAGTCCTTGATCATTATCCCAAACTTTTTTCTTTTTTACCTCCTCTCTTATTACATTGGCATTATGTGTATATTTCACTTTTTTTTTTTTTTACTGTCTACAGACTCAGTTCCTAGAGTCCAGCAACAACAAAATTTTGTTAAACTAAACTCCAGTTGAACGTTCAGTGATTTTTTGCATCACAGTGTGTTTCCTGCTTGATCCAGTGACCTTTCATTCCATTTCTGAAAATTATGATTATTCCCCATGACCAGCATACCATGTTTTGCTTTCTGCATATTGCCTTCTAAAAAGCCTGCACAATTTGTAGTCTTTTAAAATTCAACATGGGAAGGAAAAACTCTGTTCTCTTCTACTCTCAATTCTTCACATTTGATACCAGACCTGTCAAAGAATTTTCCACATCAGGCAATTCCCTGACATTCTCACCTGACTTCTGATCCATTGGCTATAAATCCAAGGTTCCTGTGATCTCCTCTTCAGGTTCCCTCATTTGCTAGAATGGCTCACAAAACTCAGGCCAAGTTTACTTATTACAATACTGATTTATTATAAAGGTTACTACTCAGATGCAGCCAGAAGGAAGAGTTGCATAGCGCAAGATCTGGAGGAAGGGGTGTGGAGCCCCATGCCCCCTCTGGGTGTGCCACCCACCCAGCACCTCCACATGCTGACCAACAAGGAAGCTCTTCAAACCTTGTGCTTTAGGGATTTTAATGGAGCTTCATTATCTAGGCACAATTGACTAAAACTTTGGCTATTGGTGATTAAGTCAACCTCCAGACCCTGAAAGTTGGAGCTGAAAGTTCTAGCATTCTAATTACATCTTTGGTCCCTACAACCAGCCCCCATCCTGCAGCTATATTAGGGGCTTTTTAAAAATCACTCCATTAACATAAACTCAGGTGTAGTTGAAAAGGCTTGTAATGAATAACAAATGACAGCTTTATTGGTTTCATTATTTAGGAAATTCCAACTGTTTGAGGAGTTCTGTGCTAGGAAGGGGACAAAAACAAATATTCACTTCTTATTATAAATTACCATATCATAAACACTACCAGAGATTATTTTGGAGGAGAAGAGTCTTCCTTACATTTCGAAATAATTTTAGTGCTCATCTCGTCTGCATGTAAGGCTGTCCCCGTGTTTTTGCATCTCTGTTGGGATTTGCTTTACTTGATTGTTTAGTGTAAATGTAATTAGGGTTCCTTGAATTTGTCCCACCGCACATTGATACCTATTTTTCTCAAAGCCTTGATTGCCTATTAGCCTGGTGTATAAATACCTTCTGTATAAAATATGTTGCCATTTGCAGTGAGTTACAGATCACTTAGATGGCATACCTTGTTACTTGCATGAGAAGGCAATCATTTGCATTCGAGAACATTAATGCCCATTTGTATTGAGACTAACCCTCTTTCACCTTCTTTTTTATGAGTATTTAAAGTAATTAAATTCTCTGAAGTTATTATTCTAAGTTAATGAGTTACATACAGTATTCCTTATGGGCTTGCCAAGAAGCAAAAGGTAGCAGGATCCTACAACATCAGTCATTAGGGAATGAGGTCCACTGTGAGCAGGATTCCTTACCTGTAGAAAGCACATTGCTCACATCTACTTGATATTATTACCTTGCTCCTGTCGTTAAAGAGTATGCTATTCTACTGAGCTTGCCACAGAATTATTATCTCATACCCCTCTTATCTGCTTACAATTCTCCATTAAGAGAGAATTGTGATAACAGAATAAGAACAAGGAAAGCAAACAAAAACAGTAGTGCTTTCTCGGAAAGGATCATCATCAAATGTGTGGTGGAGGGAAAACACAGAACATTAAAGAAAATTACACGATATTTCCTCCCTCACCTCACCCCCGAATGATTTACTGCATTGGTTGTCTGCCTTTCTATACTCTAGTCACAAAGATTTGTGGCTTCTAGTTTCTGTGTATGTGCTTTAAGAAGAGTAGCAAGATAGTCTTTTTGATGATTGACTGAGTGTTGTTAAACACTAAGAGTTTCCTTTATAGTTTTGTTTTCTATCTAAATACTAAATTTCTAAATCTGGAAAAACAAACGAGATTTTCTTCTCTTCTCTCTTTCTTTCCTCCCCAACCTCCCCGCTTCCTCCCTCCATGTCTCCCTTTCTCTCATTATCTTTCTCTCTCCTTCCCTTCCCACTTCTCATTTAAAACATAAGACCTCCATCTTAATCATCAGGTTAATCATGATTATTATGGATTCGTAAAAGTTATTTGGCCTTATGCAATCATTTACCATGTAATTTTCAAATATTAGGCCAGTTGTAGGCTAAGATTACATGAAACTTTATTAGGTTTGCATATTGCATTCACAAATCCTTAAGCAACCACCTATGGCCAAAACAGATTCAAAGGAAGATTCGTAAAGGAATTAATTCCTTTTGTTTATTACTACAGAACAATGTTCTCAAACTTTTTCTCATACTCCTCAAGAGGACTTTTTCCCCCAATCATCCTCATTGCATATTTTACAACATATATATTGAATATCTGCTTTTGTACTGAATATATAATTGTACTATATACATAAAAGAAATATGAATCTTTTTTACCCCGAAGAACAAAATTTTGCTTCCTTGGAGGTGATGTCACTCCCATTGAGAATATATGCTATAGCCACAAAATACTTTTCTGATTATCTAGACTAGACCATAAAGACCTAGAATAAAACCAGGCAGAGGGAGCTGCTTGACTACTATACCAAAGGCTCCCCTGTAAGTATTTCCTTCCAGATTACTTTCCCTCAGATTCAAAAGGTGATACATTTCCCAAGGTAATTAGAATCTTGGAGTGCTTTATCAACCCACACAATCCAGACACATGCATACATATAGAGTGAGGGCTCCACAACTTCCAACACACACACACACACACACACACACACAAGTAGATTTTTATAATCATTAACAAAGGATGATGGTTCACACCCCAGAGCTGGAAAAACAAAACAAAATAAAGCCCTGAGTAATCATTACTATTTTGGGAATGTGTTCTGTTCATGAAACATACTAGGGCCAAACAAGAAAAAAATTATAAAACTTTAAGAATAAGAACTCCACAACTATAAATAAATAAATAAATAAATAAATAAATAAATAAATAAATAAGACAGTGAATATATCTCTTAATTTCTTTCATCCATGTTTCAACTGAAATTTTTACTGCTGAATTTTGATAGTTCTTCCACTCATTATCTTTTCATTGTTTAAATAGGGTCATACACAGTGCAAAATGTTTTAACTTTGATAAAGGCCAAATTATTAGTTTTCCTTTTATGAATATGACTTTGATGTCAGTTGTAAGTTTTTTCCTAGTCCTAGAAATTTTACTTTTTTTTCTAAAAATTTTAAAATTTAACATTTTTATATTTAAGTTCATGATCCATTTTTGAAGTAATTTTTATATAAGTTGTGAGACTTAGGTTGAGGTTCTTTTTCTTTCTTTTTTCTTTTATTTTCTTTCTTTCTATCTTTTTTTTTTTTGCCTATGAATATTCGATTATTCAAGCAGCAATTCTTGCTGACAAAACTATTTTTCTTCCATTGAATTCCTAGTCAAAAAAGCACTTGGGCTTATTTGTGGGGGTCTTTTTATAGGTTCTCTTCCACTTCATTGGTGAGTCTATTTTTCCTCCTATTGCAGTTTATTTACCCTTACATATAAATTTTTAAATAATTTTGTTTATATCTGTATAAAATGTTTGCTTGGCATGTTATGAGATTATGGGCTGCATTGAACATGGATAGTAATCATGGAAGAATTGGTATCTTTACTATGTTAGGTCCTCCAATCCATGAATAAAGTATGTCTCTCTATTTATGTAGATCTTTAAATTCTTTCAGCAACATTTTATGTTTTCAGCATAAAAACCCTATAAATATTTTGATAGACTTACACCTATGTATTTCATTTTGTTTATTTTGAATGATTGTAATTTTTCCCATTTTGTGGGGTTTTATTGGGATATAATTGACAGCACTGTGTAAGTTTCAGGTGTATGGCATAATGATGACATACATAGCGTGAAATAATTACCATACAATGGGGCGCCTGGGTGGCTCAGTGGGTTAAAGCCTCTGCCTTCGGCTCAGGTCATGATCCCAGGGTCCTGGGATCGAGCCCTGCATCAGGCTCTCTGCTCAGTGGGGAGCCTGCTTCCTCCTCTCTCTCTGTCTGCCTCTCTGCCTACTTGTGATGTCTGTCAAATAAATAAATTTAAAAAATCTTTAAAAAAAAATAATTACCATACAAGTTTAGTTGATGCTTATCCCTTCATATAGATACCAAAAAATGTTTTTTTTTTTCCCTTGTGATGAGGACTTTCAGGATTTATTCTCATTGCAACTTTCAAATATACCATATAGCAATGTTAATTATAGTCAAGATGTTGTACACTATATTTCCAGTACTTATTTATAGCTAGAAGTTTGTACTTTTGGCCACCTTCATTCCTCCCATCCCCAGCTCCCAGCCTCTACCTCTGGTAGCCATAGTTTTTCTATGAGTTTGTTCTTTTAAAAAATTCCAACTATAAGTGGGATCAGACAAAATTTGTCTTTCTCTGTCTGCTGATTTCACTTAGCATAATGCCCTCAAGGTCCATCCACGTTGTTGAAAAAGTCAAGATCTTCTTCCTTTGTTATGGCTGAATAGTATTACATGGTGTGTGTGTGTGTGTGTGTGTGTGTGTGTGTGTGTGTGACATTTTATTTATCTATTCATCTGTTTATGGACACTTAGGTTATTTTCTTGTCTTTAAGTACTTTAAGTAATGATGAAGTGAACATGGGAGTGTAGATATTTTTTCAACACGGTAATCTTATTTCTTTCAGATATATGCCCAGAAATGGAATTTATGGATTATATGATAAAAGCTTCTGCACAGCAAAGGAAACAATCAATAAAATGAAAAGCAACCTATGGAAGGGGAGAAAGTAATTGTAAATCATACATCTGATATTAAAACACAAATATATAAAGAATTTATACAACTTGATAAAAGTAGTTAAAAAAAAACCCTCAAATAATCTAATTCAAAAATGGTCAAAGGACTTGAATAGACATTTTTTTCCAAAGATGATATTCAAATGTCCAATAGGTATATGAAAAGATGCTCGACATTATTTATCATCAGGGATATGCAAATCAAAACCACAATGGGATATCACCTCACACCTGCTAAGATGTGCGCTATCAATCAAAAAGACAAGAGATAATAAATACTGGTGGAGAGGTGGTGAAAAGGGAACGCTTGTGCACTGTTGGTGGGAAATTGGTGCAACCACTATGGAAAAGAGTATGGAGGTTTCTCAAAAATTAAGAAATGAAGCTGCCATATGATCCACACTAACAGAGAAAAGGGCATCATGTGGGGATTAAAGTCTAGGGTCCCCATATGATCTTCACTGAAACCACAGCATTGGAGAGCTTCCTTAGCAGCTGGCTGGAAGGAAAATCCTGACTCCTTGGCCTTCTCTACAATATCCTAGCAGAAATATCAGGGTGTTTTGTTGCAACCACATGAAGATGGAAATCTAAGTTCCCCACTCGGTCTTTGCTGGCATGAGGCACAGTTTTTGTGTGGTGTTTGACTACAGCAGTAGAATGATTATAACCTAAAAGTTTTCTGTTTTCCTACTTGGCTTTTCTGTGGTCTTTTGGCTAGAGATAATGGGCTTGTTTGGGTTGGGATGTGTGTGTGTGTGTGTGTGTGTGTGTGTGTGTGTGTGTGTTGTACTCATTGGCATTTCCAGTTTGCCAGCTTCTTCAGGTATAAGTCTGAGATATATGAAACAAGAAAAAAAAAATCAGGGAAATCAGGGAATTCAACACCATTCCATTCCTTGGCTCCCCAAATCTCTTCATCTCTCTACCTTTCAGAATATTCTTATTAGTCTATACATAATTCCCAGGATTTTTAGTTATCCTTAGTGGAGGAACAAGGAAAAGTATACCCACTACATCTATGTCCTGTATTTTTATTAGTTAAGTCTATCAAATCTATAGGGCAAAGCCAAGTGAGGCTATGCATTCTAGGCCTTGTCTCCTAAGTAAGAAGCAAGTATGGACACATATAAGGACACTAACTGCTAAGAAGAATAGGGGAAATAAACAAAAAGGAAATGAATACCAAAAAAAAAAAATCACCTCTAGCATTTTGAACCAATATACATTCTCATCCTTTATCCAGACTTATCCTGTAGGGGTGATAGATGAGGAAAGGAACCATTGAGCTTAGAAACAAAGAAGTGGAAGTATAGACTCCATTGGTCAGTCAGTGGTAGAAAAGTTCTGTTAAATCTTTGTGCCCACTTTTTGTTGTTCTGAGAACCCAGGAAAAAGGGTACAAACCCTCAGATCCTTCAAGGTCTTTCATGAAGAGCTTTTTTTCTTTTGCATCCAAATATATCTGTATCTCTCCAGATAGGTTATTAAGTGTATCTCAAAGCACATAGTCTACTCTGCAGAGATATCCCCTGACCAAATTATGAGAGGTCTGATGTCCAGTCAAGTGCACCAGATGAGAGTGAAGATCTTGATTATAATCAAGATTATAACCAGTGTGCTGAAATTATACAATGCCTCCAATTTTTCTGTAACCCTATAAAGTTCTGATGTATCAGCTCCCCCATCAGCAAATCCACTCAGTTCCTGCAGAGGCATTAAATCTAAAACAAAATTAATTACTTTCCTTTCTCCCCAGAGGTAAATTTAGGAACACAGTATCGACAAAGCATGCCATCTCCTTCATCATTTTCTAATTAGACTTAGTCCCACTTAAAGGGATCTCACGCGAATCACAGAGGGGGTGTGAATTGCTCTCCAGGGATGCCTTCTTCAGCAACTGATGTATATCTTTAAGAAGCACTCCAGTTTTCTAAAATTCCAGAGTAATAACAGGAAACATTCCAAACATCCAACTCTTAAACACCATTTCCCTTGACAATTTTATGCTACCAACATTCAATTGAGGTACACTCATATTACCAAATTGGAGCAGATAGTATTATTTGGGACAAAATGGTAGAGAAAATATGAGAGAAAAAAAAAGCTTTAAAAAAAATTTTTTTTTTTTTAATCTTGACCAATGGTAAATCAATCCATGCTGGTTTATCCAGAAATGGATCCTTGTGAACTTTTTACTCAATTGGGAGAAGTCTTCTATCAAAAGACTAATTTGACATTCTGCTTCCAAAATCCTAAGGAGGAAAAACGTCCACTGCTTAAAATATCTTTTCTCTCTAAGACAGCATATCAAACACACCTGCTCTATATAATAAGGTTTATTTATTTATTTGACAGAAAGAAAGAGAGGGGGCATGAGTGGAGGGAGGGGCTGAGGAAGAGGGAGAGAGAGAATCTCAAGCAGACACCCCACAGAGCACAGAACCTGTTGTGGGGCTCCATCCCAGGACCCGGAGATCATGACCTGAACTGAAATCAACAGTCAGATGCTTAACCACCTGGGACATCAAGGTGCCCCAAATACACCTGCTTTTAAAAAAAAAAGTGTAAAATTTAGAAATTAAAATGCCGGGGCGCCTGGGTGGCTCAGTGGGTTAAAGCCTCTGCCTTCCGCTCGGGTCATGATCCCAGGGTCCTGGGATCAAGCCCCACATCGGGCTCTCTGCTCGGGAGCCTGCTTCCTCCGCTTTCTCTCTCTGCCTGCCTCTCTGCCTACTTGTGATCTCTGTCTGTCAAATAAATAAATAAATAAATAAATAAAATCTTTAAAAAAAAAAAATTAAAATGCCTTTATTGCCTATCCTCTAAATCTTTATGGACATCACCTCCTCCCTTTCAGTGTGTGTACCAAACATTTAAAATGTCCATTCCCTTCTAAAGTTTCAATTGATCCCCGTGTTTCTTTATAACTTAATGATTAATAATGAATCTTGACTAGAGAGACAATAAGCAATTTCAATACAAACAAGTTTCCCCATACTAAACCCAAGCAACTCTCCAAGAAAATGTCATGATATTAAATGTTCCATGGTCCCTGGTTTCTGCCCTTATCTGGATGATTTCGATCCCCGGAAATATCCTAAAGGCTTTCTGAGCTCTGTGCTGCCATGTTTCTGCCTGGAAGGCTACTGCCTCTGCTTTCTACTTTTGTATTCCTTCAGCCTAAGCATCTTGCTTCTGGGCAGATTGTTGCCCTGTTCTCTCAGTTATTCCTGTTAGAAAATTTCTCTCAATAAGTAACAGGACAGGAACTGTCGGTTCTACTAGATGGGCCATCCTTGAGGAGCCATTCAGAAGTGCTGCACCAGGTACCATGTGCTCTTCTCCCAAACTGCCTCTTTTGACAACTTTTAAATTCCTGAGGCCATAAAGGTCCCCTTCTTTCTGTCTCTCATTTCTCTGGGCCCACTTTCATTTCTCTTTAATGCCTCCTAATTCCTTTCAAACTACTTCAGATTGATCCCATTCCTTTTCTACCATTTGTATGTATTAACTTTGCTCAATATAATTGTTTCCTCTCTTTCCCTTTCTATTTCTCATAAATCTTGTTTGTGATTCAGCATCAGAATCCATTTTCAGGGGCGCCCGTGTGGCTCAGTTGGTTAAGCGTCGGCTTTCGGTTCAGGTCATGATCCAAGGTCCTGGGATCAAACCCAGCGTTAGGACCTCTGTTCAGCAGAGAATCTGCTTCTCCCTTTCACTCTCCCTCTGCACTGCCTCTCTCTTAAATAAATAAATAAATAAAATCTTTAAAAAAATCCATTTTCATCCAACCCTTTTTATCTCTGAGTTTCTGATGTTCAAAGCCAAAGGAAACATTATAATAACATGCCTATTTGTGAAGCCCTTTTAACTTTTCATTGTAATTGTTTCCCTGTTTCTTACTCACACTGTCCACAATTTCTAAAACCTAAATATTTCCAAATGTTTAAAAGTTTCTTTCTTAGTCTTGGATTGCTGTACTTCCATTGAGATCTTTTTCTTAAGCAATCCAAGAAGAGAACACACCTCTCACCTACTCCCCCTACTCCCCTAACTCTCACAACAAGAAAGAAGTTGTCTGATTCTTTTTTACCTTTCTGTTCACAAATTCCCTTTAGTTAAAACTATGTTCTACATTTTCCAAATTCATGACTATTGTGAATATGCAGATCTTTGCCCATTGTTCAGCCTTATATACACTGCAGGATAAAGAGACAAAGAATTCATACCAAGGGCCAAAATACCCAACACACTGGCACTCTGACGGACCTGATGGACACGCTTCCCAAGGTGCCCATCCAGAGAAAAGCTATACCCTCAACTCTTCAGACTGCCTGTGAAAATTTGCTGTCCCACCAACAGTCTGTGGTTTCCTACGAAGTGTCCCTGAAGGGGACTGAAATGAACTTGTAACTTTTCCAATTTTGGTTTCTAATTTTCTTTCTACAAAATACACATTTTATTAGATCAGAAGTTTAAGACAGAAGTACCAGAGGCTTCTTACAATCTACGTAGGACTTTACTTTTCCTAAAAAGTTATGGAATCTGTTTAGATTTTCTATTGCTTATTGAGGGGCTTCACCAAGACCATGTAATCTTTTTTGTCCTAAGATTTGATTTCACAACCCTCAGTTAGTCTTCTGTTTAGATAACTTGGTATGCTATAGAACATTGATTAATTTTATAGGCTACTAATGGGACTAATGCCCAAAATAGCTGTTTTAACAACACCCTGCCTCTTTTCTCTGAGGATGGTTCCTGAATATCATGCCTCTACATCAGATCTGTACGATAGAAATATAATGCTAATCTTACATATAATTAAAATTTTCCTATAGTCACACCAAAAAAAAGTAAAAAAAAATAGGTGAAATTATATGTTGGATAATCTAATACATCCAATATATTTCATAGATGATTAAGAAGATGCCTTAAATTCTTGGGTTTGTATTTTTTTTTCTAAATTGTTACAATCAAGTATGCATTTTACACAAAGGACATATCATTTTGGAGTAGCCACACTAAAATTGCTTCATAGCCACATGTGGCTAGTGGCTGCTGTATTGGGCAACATAGTTCTGGCTGTTGTCATTGACAGTTAAAAAAAAAAAGGCAAATCTGGAATCAACAAGTGAAAAGAAAATCCCTCACAAAGCTCAGAGCACAGGTGGACTGAAACACCCACTTAGTCTTCCTATGGAAAAGTGGTGCCCAAGTAGGTGAGGTCCCTCCAACCATCTGTGCCATACCACCTCTATGGGTGCACAATAAAAAGGAAATCATAAGTAAATGTCCATTATTTATGTTTGAACTGACTCCATCCCAGCAAACTGAAGGTAAATATGGGTGATGAGAGAATGCTTTGACTCCCCCTACAGGCAAAAATTAGTGTCGCAGAAAGTATGGATATAGACTCAGACCCAGGTCTGTGTTTATTAGCAATTTGCTAACTGTGGACCCAGAGTAATTTCCTTAGGTTCCCTTAGCCTTAGACACCTCAAGTATAAAATGGATATGATAATATATAACTGCCAGAGTGTGAGAAAAACAGCTCAGTGCTAGCAAAGAGTAAGGACTTAATAAATGGTGTGTGGACATGAGCCAATATCCCTTATTTTTATTTTAACAGAAGAAACAAGGATATAGTGTTCAGAGCTCATAAGGCTCTGAATTGTAGACAGTTTCCTTGGGTATTATTTAGTTCCTTACCCTCATTATACACACAAAGAAACTATATAAATACGGCCCACATATCCATTAAATTCTTAACTATTTCTTCTGTAAAGAACTTAATTCTACAGAAGTCCTCTGTTAACTGGATTAATCAGAGAATGAATCATTTTGGATTAGACTATTTCTCATAAAGTTGGTGATATATGTTCAAAATAAGTTTGAAGGGCTTTTATTTTGTGAAAGTATCACTGCAATGTGTTTTATATGATCAAGTCTTATTAAATGTACAAGTTTGTTTTATACACTACAGGGCAAATCAGAAAGCCAAGAAGCAGTTAGATAACTAAAAGAGAGTGGAAGTGTCCTTTTGGATAAATAAGGGGAAAACAGTGATGTATTGAAGATGAGCAATACGGCTTCTGCATCCCTACGATGTCAGAGAAGACTTCCACAACTCCCCATGTCATCAGATTCTTTTTATAGGAGCAAAGCTCAATAGAGTATTTGCAGCCAAGTCCACCAGAAGAAAAGAAAAATGAAATCACAACCATGACCAGATTATTAAGGGAAGGTCAGTGTCTCTGAATAAGGGAGATGGGACTGATTCAGGGGACCTAAAAGAAAGTTTCCAGATGCCTCCAAAAATACATGTATGCCAGATTGTTTTTTTCTCAACTCAGTATCACTCCTGTCCCTCATGTTCATTTTCTTTTAAATCACAGGGAAGAAGTCTAACACTATATATCATAGAAGCCCATTAACCTTATGGTTCCAGGTTTGGGTAATCCTTGTGAGGAGAGGCATTCCTAAGAGGAGAAGCTATTATTTCTCAGAAGCAGGTGGGGTGGGAAATATCACCTGAGATCTTTGGTGGCCATAATGTCCTTTGGTCAGCACAGTAGGCAGGATTCATTTCCATGCTTTAAAATGGTGCCTTATTTAGACTTCTGGATAAAGAAATGGAACATACTTTGATATTACCTATTTATGTTCCAGACCCAACATCAGAAATGACCCCTAATCTAAGAAATTACAGGCCTTTTAAAAGGACTTGAAACACAATTTGTCCAGTGAGGGTTTGATACTGGGCGGGATGCCTATAGTCCTATAGGTGAATAAAAGCTATGCTCCCAAAAGGATTTTCCAATACTACAGAACATGTATCCTGTACTTTCCTGTCTAAAGAAGTTCAAAGAATGTCCTTTACCTAAAGGATGGAATCCTGAGGTAGCATTTTTACACCTGTTTAGGGAATTACTCACCTCTACTATATCCAAGTGTGGGATCCAACCAGGTGGAATTCTGTTTTCCCTGTAGCTCCACTGGGATGGAAGGTATAAGGAAAGACCAGAACTTGGAACTACACATACTAACTATGGCAGAGAAGGCACAAGAAACACAGTTAAAGGTACTTAGAGAAACTTCAGGTTGGGCAGCCATTTGATCTACAGCGGTAATTTGACCTAAACAGCAGTTGGAGACAAACAATCTAATCTGAAATGGTAGATATATGTCTCAAAGGGACACAGTGACACGGAATCCAGAAGTAGACTAAATTCCAAAAGCAATATAGATCTACAAGCAGTAGCCAGCAGGAGTGCAGTCAAAGACTAGAGTTTACAGTAAGGAACCTATCCTTTGGAAGATGGATAATTAGAGCAAAACCAACCTTAGGGAGGCTGGAATTTAAAGAGTTTGCTAATTCATAGGAGATTGGTTAGGAGTAAGACAAAGAATTCTATTTCATAATGTTATACTAACAGTGGTCTTACCAATAGGACCAAAGTCCAAGTTTTCACAGCTAGTCTACAAAGTCAACGCCAGAGTGACTTAGCCCATGGTATCTCCACAATGAGAGTCTGAGTCCAGGATATGCAAGAAGGCAATTTAATTGAGGACAGTTCAAAGGAAAAGGAGGATAAAACATGTAAAAGCATGAAAAGGAGAAAAGCCAATATAAGGTACATTTTTAGAAGTACAAGGCAATTGAGGCATAATCATTTCTGGGACTTTTTGAAAAACATACAGTGAGTCCCTCAAAATCATTTCTCCAAGGATGTGCCAGGAAAAGTATTTTCTACTTTATATCCATTTCCTGCTTTAGAATTTCTTTCCCTGTCATGCCAATCAATTTCAGGATCTCCACATTCTAGCTTTGCATATTTGCTTAACAGTAATTCTCAGGCCAATTTCTGTACCCTGGAAAAGTCAGGAGCAAAAAGAGAGTCCAGAAGATGTGAGTAGGAGGTCATCAGAGAGTGGAAACCCATGTGGATGTGTCCTCTCAGCTGTGGCTGAAAGCAGAGCCAGGTTGATAGAATTCAAGCCCGGTATGAGAAGAATCCTATATCTGTGTGATTATAAAACATGACTTAAATTTAAATACAAAATTCCACAGTGTTGACTTAAGACTCTTTCAATCCCTGCTGGCAAATATTAGTTCCAGATATAGGGCAGGGATTAACAGAGAGCTGAGGGTTATGTGGTAGTAGACCACAGAGGTGAGAGGAAGGAGGGAGTCCTTGTTAAGATATGCTTATATTTAGGGCCTACTGAAATGTTTGAAAATCCACAACTGCCCTCATTTTATGGATATCCTTTCAAACGTCCTTGTTCCACTTCCCTAGCTGATCTGAACATTGTTCTAGAAGGCATCAGAGAATGAATGACATTGACAACCACTGGTTTGGTACACAAACTACTCTAAAAGATAACTTTTGTTTTGGAGTTGAATAAAGTATTTGCATCCATGCGATCAGGCGCATTTGTGTGACAGGTCAGTAGAGACAAAGACAGAGAGATAAATGGATTCACTCAAGGTCTCTCAGCAATTTGGCACCAGGCTGGTATTTAAGGAAACATGCTGGCAATTTCTTCAGGATTGAGGAATCTAAATTTTTAAATTTTTAACCTTCTTTTTTTTTTTTTTTTTTAAACCCCAGGCCCCTCACTGACTCAAGGGGGGAAAAAAAGGTATTGTTTGAACAATCACTTAGTATTTTGCATTTGTGTAGTGGAAACAGTGTTTTGGCACCAAGATACCTGAATTTAAATATCTGCTCTAACGTTCCTTAGTTCTATAACATCCCAAGATTTAGTGTTCAAACTCTTTTGATTCTTTTTTAACTTAGCTATATATAGGGAAAATTAGACTATCATTTCTAATCCCTTTTCCAGATTGTGGCAAAGTCAAATCCTACAATGCATATAGAATAGAAGTGTTTTGTAAACTATGCCACAGAGATGATGAACTCGAGGGGCATTTTTGTGTTCTGCCCCATGAGATGTTGTGAGTAGCAATTCACGGTTATTACATGTAAGCTTAAGGTGCAAGTTTTATGGTAGTGGCTCAATATAAATTTCATTTAATGATATTTACTTAATGTAAGATATGACTATAGAAGCAGAGCACAATGGGAGAGAGAGCCAGCAAGACAGTTGTCTGGATAGCCTTTTTATAAGACATGTTGAAATGTGTCCAAGGAACTAAAATATCACTGGAAATGGGATAAGGAGGAAAAAACAAAATCTAAAACAGACACCTTTGTGGTTGAACATTGTACATGTTTAGAAGGAATACTTGATGAGAGCGTAGGTGGAGGATGCCCCAGAAATATAACTTATTATTTTGCGTACAGCTTTTTAACTCTTCTTTCTGGAGTATCATTGAAGCCTTTCAGAGACTTAAATTATTTGCTCACATTTTCAAGACTAATCTGTTGCTAAAATTATCAACACATGGCCATGGGGCTGCTCCCAAGCTTTGTTCTTTTTTTTTTTTTTTTTTTAAGATTTTATTGATTTATTTGACAGAGAGAGAGATCACAAGTAGGCAGGGAGGCAGGCAGAGAGAGAGGGGGAAGCAGGCTCTCCGCAGAGCAGAGAGCCCCATGTGGGGCTCGATCCCAGGACCCTGAGATCATGACCTGAGCTGAAGGCAGAGGCTTAACCGACTGAGCCCCTGATCCTTTGTTCTTTAGCACTGCCAACTTCCCACCACCTCAAATCTTGCAATTATTCTTATTTCTGGTGTCATCAGGAGAGTTCAAGTCCATCCGTATGTTCTCCAGTGGAAGGACATGAGGTCAGCTACTCTCCATGGAGAGAGTACTTCAGAGGCCAGTAGCCAAGGCCCAGGAAAGCCACCAGAGCTCCTGGGGAGCACATGACATGCTGCTACGGCTGCTGTTGCTGGGTTGCTTGGTGAAAGATCTAGAAAAGATGTTTCTTCCTAGGAGTATAATTTTACTTTCTATATCCTACAATTTTTATCTTTCTAATTTAAATAATCAAGTAACTCTCTCCTACTTTTCTTACAAAAGGAGATTCAGGCAACCCATAAGATGTTCTGCTACATTGACAAATAAGACCAGAAGTAAATACTAAGTTTTGCCAATCAGGCACATAAATCAGTCATTGGTGATGGTTTACTCAGTAATCTTCACAACGATAAATTGAATTCTCCTTCTGTCATATGACTAAGATTTCTTTTAAATTGTAATGAAAATTATTCCACTGTACTAACATAATTACGTGAGAGGTAATAGTATAAGGGAGTAGGAAAGGATGCAATTTTTTACTTAGAAAGGTAATTTGAAGACACACACAGCTTAAACCCAGTGAAGATAGGAAATGAGATATAAATGAGTGAACTAATTGCCAACATTCTAATTTAAAACCAACTTTGTTTGCAATTTTAATATAGTCTTTGACTTCAAATATAAAATAAGACCCAAAAAGAGAAAATAGCTGAAAGAAAGAGCACCCACATATATTTCAGAATATTTCTTGTTTTGAACAATTAAGAACAACTGCAAAAGAGATTTCAGAGTTGATGAGAATTGTTTAAATGCTATTTAATTTGGAGGCAACTCCTCACAGATATTTTCTTTAATTTCTCTTTGCTCATCTTTTATTACTAAGAAGATCTGCATGAAAATAGAATCTTTGCAGCTTGAGGCTTTTGTTTTATTCTAATGACCTGGTAAAAATAAAAGCTATAATAGGTACAACATTATCTGATTCACCACATAAAGCAATGCTGTTTAAAAATAGGACAAGAGGAGACAAAATTATCTTTTTTTACTTGAAGCTAGACACCTTATTTTACCTTGCCTGGAAACCTAATCTGATAAATTCCTTTTGTACTCAATATACTGTTTTATTTGTTCTGGATAACACTGCATATGTTTTCCAAGCAGTAGGATACCTACAGCTGATTATTTCAATTAAATTATTGACATTTAGATTTTAAAGTGAGAATAAAAGATAAAATCAACAGAAATGATGATAAATAAATCAAAGTCTGATTCATTTTAGTTTAGAGTAAATCAATATAGAAATAAGACTACTCATATTCGTCTTAAATTCCATTATCTTTTGACAAAGCACAGCTCTGAAGTTTACGCATATTTTTAAAATATCTTGATGTATTGTTAATTTTATTATTTTATTTTTTTTCTGAATTTGGTTTGGACATATGCTGAATGGTGCAGGGATGGAGGAGCACAAGAGAGGAGCAGAGGAAGAGAGAATCTTAAGAGGCTCCACACCCAGCACAGAGCCTAATGAGGAGCTCAGTCTCATGACCCTAAAGATCATGATCTGAGCTGACATCAACTGACTGAGCCACTCAGGCCCACTTTACATTTTTAAGGAAGACAACAGAAAGATAAATTAGTCTTTCCTCTAGCATGATTGGTCAAAATCTGATAGCATAAAAATGTTGATTTCAACCTCGCTCTCCTTATGCTAACATAATGTAAATTTTTATAATTGCTTACAAATTTAGAAAAACCTGTATCAAGTTTCTTTTATGTGTGAGCTGTAAGAGTTCAAGCTGTTCTAAAGGTTTCTTGGGCACTGAGTCAACGTAAACACTCTTCGAACTGATTACACTCATTACCAATTTGTCCCTGCTGTCCTCACGTTGTGGAAGAGATGGTTCTGAGGCTAGGCTGGTACAAATATTCCTACAAGCCATTCTTGCACCAAGACAGTCAGTGATAACTTAATTGTATGTCCAAACCATAAAAATGTGTCCCAATAAACCCATAGTAAATTTCCCCACCAAATACATATCCCTGGTGAACTTTCTATTAAGAAGATCCCAAATTTGCCTACAGCCATTCCAAACTATATGATAGGAGAGGGATTATGTAGAAAAAGTCAGAGAGGAAAGAGATAGTGGTCTTAGTCAAATTACAGTTAAAATACCTTATTTTGAAATGACCAAGTAAACAAATTTTAGGCTCCCCAGCAAGTACCCTGGAAGGAGCCCATGCAAGTGAGGAAACTGAAGCTTCAGCTTCATTAACTTGAGGGTAAATCTTTTTTTTCTTTTCTTTCTTTCTTTTTTTTTTTTTTCTTTTCCTTTTTTTGGTCTCTGAGAAGTTTGAGGGGTGGAGAAGTTATGAAGACAAGGTGGTATTCTGGCTCAAACTTGAGTCTGATAAATTGCTTTAAATACAGCCTTATCCATAAACAGACAAACACTCAGAAACTATGAAGAACCAAAATTGTCAGACTATCCAGTGTTATAAGATCTCTGATAACTGGAGCAATGGGCAGTAGTCCCTGTTTCAATTTCCAAAATATTGGAAACTAAGTAAAAAACCATTCCCATTCCTATTCCTCTACTATGTGTGTGTATGCACGTGTACATTTATTGGACTGAGCCCGTGCTGATTCTAACAAGTGTCCTGGGGAAATAAATATGATAGGTTCCCAGACGCAAGAAAAAATCCTGACATATATGTCAAAATAATGCCCACTAGAGTCATTTCACTGGGTAAAGAACAGTAGCAAGCTGAAGGGTGACCTCATGATGAACACCTGGAATGGAATGTGGAGATGGAGAATCATAAGTACTGATGGGGCTCCATGAGGCTCATATAAATCAATATGCTCATCTTCTAAACTATTTTTTTATCATTCCCGATACCAGGTTACAGTCACACAGAGAATAACAACTTTTACTTTGCCTGGGGTGGTGGTGGTTGACTCTGGGAATACAGTGCCTGGATTCAGATCCCATCTTCATCCTTCATTTTTTATGTAACTGTGGACAACCTTTCCCTGACTTGGTTACATCATCTGTGAAATAAAGATGTTGAGGCAACCATCTGAAGGTTGGTGTAAGTTTTTTTGAGTTGATCCACATGAAGACCTTAGAACAATGTTCAGCACAAAATATTAATCCAATCTTAATCATATTTACTATAAAGTCTTGGTTGAAGCTTGTGCTACCTCAATTTACTATTTACCCCATTATGTTTTATTGCTATTTAATTACAGTGCAAGGGTCCATCAGAGGTTCCATCTCCCTGGAGAAATGCAAGTGAACTGTGGGATTCAGATCTCTTTTGGGGATGCTTAGTTCATTTATTTTTGCAAAACACTGTTTGTCTTTTCTACTGCTTTGCCACTGCTGATCATTTCCTCCTCCTTTTGGTATATTTCTTTTACTTTATATATATATTTGGCTTCATCTAAGTTCCCTTCACCCTCTCTTTGTACTTACACCCACAAGAAATATGTGTACATAAAATTTGTAGACATAATGTACACTGAAGAGGAGTTACTTAAAAATCTTTAAATATTGATAGTAAAGTACAAGTCTAAACTTCTTAGATAATAGTTAATAGATCTAAAAGAAAATTTTCAAAGTATGTTGTCAGCATTGCTAGTTACTGACGCCAATAATGTGAACATCCTGCTGTGATTTGTGAAGGCTTCCAATCATCAGATTGGAGAGGTGTGTCTAGACTGTATAAAAAGACATCAGGCATGAGAAGCTCAGCCTCCAAGGAATGCTACTTAAGAGATGTGATCTTTACCAGCAAGTATCAAGTCAACCTGAGTAGAGGCATCCTGGACACATATTTCCCACCTTGGAAAAGCATACACCTGAGTATGTGGTGGGAAGAGTAGTCTACTCACCCCTACTTCTCCTAAGTAACACTCAACAGCATTTTGGTTTTCTGTAAAATATGATTTGCAACCTCAGAAGTGAGAAGTGGAGGCATAGGCCACTGATCAGGTAAACTCTCCAATAATTTTACCTTCCTATGTGTAATAAAGCTTATTTCCAATAATTAATAATGTGTTTAGAGACCACTATCAACAAGGCAGACTAGTATGAAGGGGTTCACTCAAATCCTTTGGAAATATTCCAGCTTTCAATTTTGTGAAACTCTGAGAACTTAACAAAGAATCCAGAGAAGACTACGTAACACGTGTTATTGGTGTCATTCGGTTTACCAAAATTCCATGTTATTTTCCCTTTATTTCTTCTGCTGAAAGATGTGAATTGGTAACAAAAGGAAGTTGTTTTGACTCAAAATAAGCAAGCAGAATATAAGATCAGGTGCTTCCTAGAGGATTTGAACTCACTGTTGGGATTTAAACAATTGAAATCCAATGCTTTTATGATGCGGAAAAACACTGACTATCCAGTGGATGCTTGACAAACTGATTTTTAAAAATGACTTAATAACTATGTGACTCAATGTCTGCCTTGGGCTTATTTTGAGAGGCGTTTACATTCTTCAGTTCAGGCAGGAACTCCCTCCCTACTTAAAGTCAGAGCTTTTCTCTGCACTACTGTTAAAAAGCATAGGCTCATTTGTGAAGCATAGAAACGATAAAAGAACTGAAATGCTGATTCACAAACACACAAGCATGCACATACACACACACTTGAAACCTGTGTTCACTGCACTTCTCATTATCCACTCCAGCAGGCTAGAACTGTGTGGTAATTACCCTCCTCCTACAACCCCTTTGATAGTGCTAACTGACAAGTAGGAGTGGCTGCTACAATAGAACTCCTCTGTGAAATGTTCAATAAAGAAAATGATACTGATATCATAAAAAAAGGGAGGAAAGCTGCCTTTGAAGCATATATAACCACTCCCTCCTTGAAGGTGGTTTAAAAATACAGTGACTGTAAAATGTGGCATGCTTCCCTTTTTGTTTGTAACTAGAGAGGGATTGCTGGGGCAGTGCAATGAAAAAATATTGCAAAAAGAGAGGCCAAAGGTATTGAAAGTGATGACAGTCAGGACTGGTCCCACACAGCATCTGATAAGCAATAATAAAGCTTTTAATTAAAGCAATCCACAAACTTAGATATGCAGGGAGTTTTATTTTATTTTTGTTGGCTTATTTATTGATAATTGAACCCAACTTCAAGTATCTATTCTTAAGGGATGACAAAGATGTCACCCAGTTTGATTGAAGGGGTTCCTGTGTGTCCCTTTGCCAGTGGGTTATGTCGAATTTCTAAGAGGCCTTATATAATGTCCACGAATTGAAGTTCTGGGGTAAGGTCAAACTAGTGGGGGTGGGGACATCTGATTATTGATGTCACTTTCCATATGGCATCAGTTGATATGTCATTGCTGCTGATCTGTCCCCCTCCACCTGCACACACACACACACACACACACACACACACACACACACACGTCAAAGCATGGGCTTTCCATATTGTAGTTTCCAATACCACTTCAGGGACAGTGATTGTAAGTCCTGTGCTGCTGTCAGACACGATCATTCTGCTGCTGCTCCTGCACGATGCAGTGTCAAAGGAAACTTGTGAAGCTCTCTAAAACCACTTCTTCTATAAATACTTGATTCAGTAATGTATTTTCTCAGAACTTTATTCTGCTGTAGATTTAATTGTGCCCCCCATTCATATGTTGAAGCTCTAAACCCCAATGTGATTATTTGGAGATGGGGGCTTTGGTAGGAAATATGTTTAGATGGAGCCATAAAGGTAGGGGCCTCATGATGGGATCTGTGCGCTTAAAAAAGAGACATCAGAGAATCTGCTCTCTGTCCATCAGTTGAGGACACAGCAAGAAGATGGCCACCTTCAAGTAAGGGAGAAAACTCTTATCAACAAGCCAACCATCATGCAGCCCGATTTCCAGTGTTCAGACTATATGAAAATAGATGTTATTTTGTTTAAGCCAGTTAGTCTATAATATTTTCTTAGGCAGCCCAAACTGACTAGGACACTTCTTGGTAGTCAACCTGAAATAGAAGCCCCAGATAACCACTCTGTTTCATTTTCACAGATTTACCTCTGCCATCTCCACAGGGCTTGCCCAAGGAGGCAGGGTTCAGGGATGCCTTTGAAGGACCCAAACCCTCCTCATATCTCTGATGTTGCCTCTATCCACAGCCTTGAGAATCATTTCCTATTTTGAGGGTGGTCAAGTGTGATCAGTAAAGGCATTTTTGCTTTCCCTCATCCCCAGTGTAATCTGTCATGAGTTCTTTCCACTCCACTTTGCATAGTCTTCTAAAACACAAAAAGCAGGACTCCTCTCTTTTCTGCCTTCTATAGTCATATTCCTTTAGAGATATCACCCATTTCCTATGTGACAGAGTACTTGACTCAGACATAGAGAAAAAGAACAAGAGACGGAGTAATAAGGAAATAGCTGTAGCTATAATATGCATTTGATAAAAATGTAGATATTGAATGAGAAATATTTATATATCTGTATGTGTGTGACATTTAAATATATATCAGTCTATGAATTTATATTGTTATCTTAATTTTATTGATAAGGAAAGTAAGGTTGTTTGAAGTGCAACCTCTATAAAAATTAAAATATGATTGGAGATAAATTGCCAGGCTTTAAAAACACCCCCATATCTGATTATAAATCCCGTGTTCTTAACTTTGTTAAAATAATCTATATTAACCTATATATTAGAGTAATGTCTACACTAGATCAATGTTTCTATGCAGTAAATTTAAGATATTAACTATGGCATTTTTCATCTAGGGACGCTTGATCTGGAATCTAATGGAGTCTAACAGAACTCCAAATAATTCTGCAAATTCACTGGGAGATAAATATCAACAACTTTTCAGATAGGATCCAATGGATCTTCCTGGCTACTCTGGATGGCATTGTGAAATATAGGTGCACGTGCTGAAATTTGAAAGCTTACATAGACTTCCAGGACTGCCCCTAGAAATTACTGATTATTCGTTTGTTTGTTTGTTTGTTTGTTTTAAAATTGCCCTCTCTTCATTGACTTGGATTTCTTATTCCAATTTACCAAAGGTGTGCTTCTATCTATCAAATAACAAAACACAATTAGCAACCATTTATGCATACTGCCTCTACATTATAGCAGTGGATATAGCCACATAGTCTGAATAGTAATGCTTCCATTGTAGATAATTTAAGACGGAACTGAACACTTTTTTTTAGAAGTGTATTAAAATATCTATAACTCTCTTTAAAAATAACCAAGATTTTAAAATGAAACAGAGTACTTGAATTTGTATCTTGTTTTCCTCTTATAAAGCACATAATTATCTTATTAGGTTAACTAATTAATAGTACTTTTAAAAAACTGCTAGTCTCAAATATATTTTGGTGAATTTCCCACTAAACTTCAATTTTACTAAAGCAACTTGAATCTTAGCCTGAAGTTAAATACTCCTGCTGGGAGTTGCTTTTCATAGTTTTCACTTGTTCGTCTTCAAAGTGAGCTTACCATTAAGTGGCCAACTAGACACATTCTACAATATTTGGTGCTCTGAGTAACTAATAGGCTATTTTAATTTAGTAATATAACTTTATGAGAGAAAAAATAGAAATGTGATTATTTTGTCTTTAAAATAAAGACTCTTCTGGATTCTGTGCTTATTTGCTAATGATTTTCTTTATACACAGAAGATGTGACCTGGAGTGCACAATTACTAAGGAAGGATACTCTCCAAAAAAATGGAAAGTTAGACAAATTGTTACACTTATTTTTGCTCAGCATACAGTCTTGAGGAAAGGAAGATGGTATCATCAAGATTAGAAAAGGAACCATACAGAGAATGATATCAAAACTGACTTCTTTAAGACTACCTAGACATTTTGCTCATCAATTATTTTACACATCTGGGTCACTGAGGTTCTATCAACTATATGGCTTAAGATTCAATGGTTTTAATAACATCAAGGTGGAGTCACCTACACAGTGTACTATCTGAATTTTGTAAATAAATGAAGAGTGTAGAAAAGACTCTGATAATTCCAAGAAGGGAAAAATATACGTAGGCAAGATTTATGACATAAAGATAAATACAATTCTTATTAGGTAGAAGAAGAACACAATTTTGAAAACAAATTATTACAGGAGCAAATGTATTTCAGATTACATTCATTTCAATTCCAAACAGAAATTAAAACTAATCTTAAAAAATTATTGAAAATGGGGTCACCTAGGTGGCTCAGTGGGGTAAAGCCTCTGCCTTCAGCTCAGGTCATGATCCTGGGGTACTAGGATCGAGCCCCACATTGGGCTCTCTGCTCAGCAGGGAGCCTGCTTCACCCCCTCCCCCTCTGCCTGCCTCTCTGCCTACTTGTGATCTCTGTCAAATGGATAAGTAAAATATTTTAAAAATAAATAAATAAATAAATAAATAAATATTGAAAATGTGTAGTGCATCTATTTAATTTTTGAAATATTAGATAAAGATTTTTTAAACTAATCACAGCAAAATACCAACAAAACTCATCAGTCAAAAAAGACATTGGAAAATTTAAATTGAGTTCATTCCTTTATCTTAAATAAAGGCAAGTCAATGAATATTATTTTGTATGGACATTGATAATTTTAGAAATATAACTTCAGTTAATTTTTTAATGTAGAAGCTTATAGCCATCACAATTAAAATAAAACTAATAATTGGCAAAGTGTATGTTTTCAAAAGTAGAAAAAAAGAGTAAGAAACATAAAGTGAGGTAACAATAAAAACAACAATAAAATCCCATAACTGATGTTTAGCCAGTATTCACAGTACAATACACCCCAAGGTCCGTTCTAAGGTGTTGATAACTTTCTCGTACTGATTGTTAAGTATTTAAGTGTTATTTCAATTATCACAATAAGTGAAATGGGTTAAAATGTCCCCAAACATACAAATGAAAAATTACAACAACAACAAAAAAATTAGAACAAAACAAGGACCCAGCCTATCTCATTAAAACAGGGGGAAAAGATATGATGACTGAAAAAATTCTGTAAGTCAATAATTATTTCATAAAGAAGGACAAAGGACAAAGAAATATAACATAAGGAAGTTGGATGACAATCCTGGGTGATCAATATTTGATTAGTTATTGTTCCAAAAAGAGAGAACAGAAAAGATGGAGGGAAGAAATTGTCAAAAAATACAGTCAAAAATTTTGCTAAAAATGTAGGATATGAGTTTCTAAATAGAAGGGTTCACCTGTGACCTATACATTGAATAATTAAAAAAAAAAAGACCGTACCTAAAGAACATAATAGTGAAAACTTCAAAATATCAAAAATAGAGTTAACTAAAAGTTTCTGAAGAGGGAAAACCAACAGTACCAACGGTGGACTGCAGGAAGAAGTCAACAGAGAAACCTCTTCAGAATTTTTAGCGAAAATCATACCTGATCTAGCTGTCTGCGTGAACTAAAATGACAATTACATGTGAATGTAGAATAGAGTCATTTTCAGACATGCAAGATCTCAAAATACTTTTATCCCATTCACAATGAAACAGTCTCCTTCTGTTTGATTGTGATCTCTTCTGGAGCCCAAAAAACTCAGTGGATACTCCTCAGCCTTGCCCCTCCAGTTTGTTCTAAAAATAAAGCCAAGTTATTAGCATCTCTCTGGAAGAAGCTTCCTTGTACACCTAGCACCCCAACTTTTTTAGTGGTTACCCAAGAGGCAGCCCCCAAATCATCCAGTTCTTAGAGTCAACAGGGCTTGCATTCATAAGTCTCACAGGACTATTGTAATCAAAGTAGCAGTTTTTCAACAGGTACCTAAGCACTCTCCATGGACATATTCCCAGGCTCAGAGCCAAGGGAGTGGAAAAAAACACTCATTTCCCAGTTTCTCCCTTGGAGGGGTTTGACTACTCACTTTCCCAGCTGCTACCTGAGGTTCTGGCTTCTCATCACTCTGCATCCTAGGTGGTTACTGAAATCCTACTACAAGCTCTAAAGAGCTGGTGGGCACTCCCCTCGAATTCTCCATCCATCCAGCTCCAAGAGTAAAACCAGATGTCCAGTTGCTCCTCAGAGAGAGCTTGTCCATTCATGTAACATCTCAACTTTTGTAGGTACCATCTAAGGAAGAGACTCTCAAGTCTCCTTGCTCTTAAAGCAAATAGATTTGGAATTCATGATTTCACAGGACCATATTAAATAAAAAGTCTTCAAACAGGCATACACCACTTTTGTAGCTGTGCACCCTGGGTTCAGTGGAGAGGGAGCAGGCAGAAACACTCATTTTCCAGTTTCTCCCTGGAAGAGAACTCTCTCACACTCATTTATGAGGCCAGCATTATCCTGATAACAAATCCAGATACTACAAGAAAAGATACTACAAGAAAAGAAAATTACAGGCCAATATCCCTAAGGATCCCTAAACATAGATGCAAAAATCCTCAACAAAATGTTAGCTAGTCAAATTCAATAGTAGATTAAAATCAATTACAAAAGACTTATAGTACTAATACAAGATGCTGATTATTATGAGCAAAAAGGAACTCTGTTTTACCTGCTCCATATTTCTGTAAACTTTAAAACATCTAAGAAATAAATACTAATTTCTGAAAAAAAGATGTATCAGCATAACAAAACAATAACTTTGGAGTCAAGAAAGAAGCAAACTTATAATTACCACTTTTAATAGAATTTAACCTTTATTGAGGCACCTGGGTGGCTCAGGCAGTTAAGCTTCTGACTCTCTGCTTCTCATGCTCAGACCATGATCTCAGTGTGGTGAGATAGAGTCTGGCTCCACACTCAGCAGGGAGTTGGCTTCCCCTCTCCTTTTCTCTCTGCCTCTCCCCCTGCCCACCCTCTCTTTCTCTCTCACAAATAAATAATTTTTTTAAAAAAGAAACTTTATTCATTAATAGACAAATTTGTAGACATTGCTCTTATTAAAAAGTAAGTAATTGTTCATGCATTCTACTGAAAAAGATACATAAATGACAACAAAGCAAAACAAAGCAGGATACATATATTAATATATGTGAGTTATGTTAATGTTATGAAAGCAAAAATTAGTGAGCCAGAAATGAAATAATTTAGTTCATAATAAATCCAAGTACTTTATATTTGAAAATTTCACAAAAAAGAGAGCTACTAGACTATCTAATCAAGTATAAAGGATGAGAATGATAAACATATAGTAGAAATGATAAAATGTGATTAAACCATAGATACGAAGATAGAAAATTATAAGAGATATGTCATTATGTGCAACAACATGTTAAATTTTAAAATCAATAATTTTAGATGGTTGCCAAAATAAAAAGCTAAAGTCTCTTAAGCTATGATTAATCTGTTGTTATTTTAGAATAAAGCAATGAAGTAAAAATTTCAAGGCACCAAGAGGCATAAAAAATATTCAAAGCTTATGCTATCTCTACATTCTTTATCAAAATCAACTGTACCGGGCTCCTGGATAGCTCAGTTGGTCAAGGTTCTGCCTTCAGCTCAGGTCAGGATCCCAGGGTCCAGGGATGGAACTCTGAATCAGGCTCCCTGCTCAATAGGTAGTGTGCCTCTCCGTCTCCCTCCGCCCCTCCACCCCAGCTCATGTTCTCTCTCTCTCTCAAATAAATAAAATCTTAAAAAAATAAAACTGTTCCAATTGTTATCATGTGTAACAAGTTACCCCAAGACGTAGCCATTTGAATTAAACATTTTATTTTAACTAAAATTTTGGAGCCATATCTGGAATTTGAGAAGGGCTTGGTTGAGCAGTCCTCTTTTGCAACATTTTGTGTGGTTGTGGTCAGATGTCCACTAACATGCCAGCATAGTTTTTAGCAGTAGTTTTATTTAAACCTCATTCTTATTTTATTTATTTGTTTGTTTGTTGTTTGTTTCTTTGTTTTTTATATAAAGGCCTCTCTAGGCTTTTTAAACATTAAAAAATTATTTTAGCAAATATACTCTTCTGGTATTTCACACTCTCAAGATTTTCCAATGTATTGGGTAATAGAGTGTTCACATAATTGTAGAACTAGAAGGCCTGCACAAGATCATAAAGAACGCCATGATGCTTCCAGGAAAGACAAGTAAAATTTTTCCACATTTGACACGTAAACTCATCAATGATTGAAGATGAAGAGTTTTCACCAAAGGTTATAGAGATTAAATAAACAGAAATTTTTAAGTCTGCCAACTTGCTTTCTTGAGCAGTCTTCATTTTACTAGACCATGGTGAAACTCCTGATTTGAGAGCTTGGCAGGCAGTTCATCATTATGGTCAAGACTGATGTGAACTCAGTAGTCAAGCTGTCTGGTTTGGAATCCCAATTACCAGCTAGGTAATACCAGGTAACGTATCTCATGCATCTGTACCCCAATTTCCTCATTTGTAAAATAATTCACACTTCTTTGGAAGCTGTGAGAATTAAGTGAAATTTTTACATTTAATGCGTTTAGAACAGCACCTGATATACCACAAATACTAAGTAAATTTTAGCTATTATTAGATAGGTTAAAAAAAAAATTGTGGATTGGCTCATTCATTTTGAATTTTTTTCTAAAAAAAAAAAAGTAATGAGGTTTCTATCTGTAATGTGACTTTTCTAGGTCATCCTTTCTCTAGTTTATAATGACTGTAGAGGTCAAAAGATCACTGATTGTCTCAGTCAAAAATTAGGACCTTATTGCCAATCTAAAAGCTCACTAGCTCTCAAATGACACCAGACATAAGAAAATGGGCAACAAAATAGCCTTTAAGCAGTTATTCATAAATTAATCCCCCCTGGAAGATCTTGGAGAAATTATAAAATGGCTATTAAACTAGATAATGGTCCATGCAGTTTTCACATCACACAGAAAAGAATACCAATGAATTCTAATTGTAGATATTTTCCAAATAATTAAAGTATCTTACAGATGTTGGAGAAAACATGACATTTTTCATTTTTGATTATGCATATGACTTTCTTAATGTATATATTTTTCTTAATAGCATTCCCATTTTTATCCACTTTAAAAATTAATAATTGTTTATTATAAAAAATTCAGAAATTTGAGAAAAGTATATAAAAAATTCATCATCCATAATCTCACATCCACTGATAAACACTTTTAAGTTATTTTTCTGTGGACATGTGCATATATATACATATATATACACACACATATATATATAAATGCTTATTATTGATCCATGCTTAAAGATACACATACACACATACATTTGTATAATATATACATATATTTAAATTATATATCCTCTTGACAATTTTTTGTGTCGTTCTCTGCTCTGGGCATTGAGGATATAGTATTAAAGAAACAAATACATAGGCTCCATTATAAGGGAGGTTTCATCCTAGTACACACAAAAACATTACCATTTAATTTTAATAAATTTGCTTCACTCTTTTAGAACTTGTTTGTTCACTCACATGTGAATGCCCAACCCAGTTTTTACATTCATACTTTTAACTACCACCCCATTTTAAATTCAGCTTCTTACAACTGCAAAGCCATGTCTATCTTTTTGGAGTAACCCATGCATATGAATACAATTAGCATTTATAGCTCTAACTATTTCACTAAAAATGTGTTTCTGTCTAATAGAATGTGATTGTTTTACCAAAGCAGCAAAAAGAAAAATAGATACTGTTCTATTGGGAACGTATTAGATCATTTAAACCTGAAGCATATTGAAATATATTCAGTTATTATACAATAAAATCCATTTATAGATGATTTAATTACCGATATGTTTGCAAATATGTGCACAGTTCTGCAGTTTTCTATATCTCTAATGGAGTTTTGCAGAGCAAACTTATTTAAGTTGGCACAAAGTCCAGATAATTAATTATAATTATTTAAATCCCAAACCAATGTATTGTGAGCCTTTTGACCCTTAAGATAACCTTTATTTAAATTCAATGTAGGATAAGAAGGAGCATCTTAATGCATATTCTCTACCAGTAAGTAATTCCGTAAAAGAGCCAAGTTCAGCGACACAATTAGCGGCTTATAGCGAGAAATCATGTGCTCCAATGTTGTAGGCAAGGAGTAGGTTTATGAGTCCTCTTCTGGCTGCCCATCAAAATCCTAGAGCACTCAGTTTTACTGTTTTGTGTCTGAAAATTTTAAAGACAAAACTTCTTCACTTCCACTTCCATTCCTCTGCCTCCTATCCCTTAAGCAATTGGTTTTCAAGTCCAAGTGATTCTTTGTACTATTGTCTCATGGGTCTTCCCCATTTTAAAAAATTGCCACCACCAGTACAATCAGCCCACTTTCCAAGCTTTCCAAACAGTTGGCAGTTCTCTCCTTTTCAATTTAACTTTTACTAAACCTGCTGAAAGAAAGCTTTCAGCATGTGTTACATAAGACAAAAAAAAAACCTCCAGTATTTCGTTTTTAGGTCATTTAAACTCCTCTGGCAGACATCTAATGTTATTAATTTAAATGTGATAGTCTATACAGTATTTTCCTCCTTCATGAGTATGGAAGAAGGAGTGATTAATGTTTATTTTCAATTGGCTTCAGAAAGAAAACACAGAGTGTTCATGAGAAGATAAAGCTTTGGGCTTCTGGACAGATGAGAACCAAAGTCATGAACCACCACAGGGATATTCCACCAGTGGGACCTGGTCTCACCTGAGCTCCCTCAGAGTCCACAAAGTTGAGAAGTTGGATAACAGGGACTGGGGGAACTTGGAGACAAAGTGGGAAAGGTCTAGAATGGGAATGGTTTAAGTTGCACCCAGCCACCAGAGAATCATGAACAAATGCCACAACAAGCTCCAAGTGGGCAGGTTGAAAGGTAAGGTTGCCTTCCCTTGCAGGAGCCTTAGACATCTTGAGAAACTTTCCCCCAAATGACCTGGCCTCTTCCTACTTACATCTCTGGCTGCAGGTCCAAGAAAATGGAAACAGAGACTTTGACATAAAGTGTATAATGAGCACAACCTAAGTATTTAATAATTTCAAATCAGAATTACAAGTTTTTAGAAATTAAAATTTAGGGGGCACCTGGGTGGTACAGTCAGTGAAACTCTGACTCTTGGTTTCACCTCAGATCCTGATCTCAGGGTTGTGAAATGGAGCTCCATGTCCTGCTCTGTGTTCATTGTGGAGTCTGCTAAAGGATTCTCTCCTTCTGGGGCACCTAGGTGGTTCAGTTGGTTAAGCCTCTGCTTCAGCTCAGGTCATGATCCCAGAGTTCTAGGATCCAGCCCCACATGGAGCCCACCAGTGAGCCCCTCATTGAGCCCCGCATTGGGCTCCCTGCTCAGAAGGGAACCTGCTTCTCCCTCCCCCACTCCCCCTGTTTGCTCTCTCTCTGTTCATTTCTTTCTGTCAAATAAATAAATAAAAAGTCTTTAAAAAAGAAAAAAGATTCTCCCTCTGTCTTTCCCTCTGCCCCACTTGTGTGCTCTCTTTCTCAATAAATAAATTTAGTATAAGGGACATAGAAACATTATGTGAAGTCCAAGTACCTTAAAATGTCACCTCTTTTAAAGATTTTATTTATTTATTTGTCAGAGAGAGAGCACAAGCAGGGAGAGTGGCAGAGGGAGAAGCAGACTCCCTGCCAAGCAAGGACCCGGATGCAGGACTCGATCCCAGGACTCTGGGATCATGACCTGAGATGAAGACAGACACTCAGCCGACTGAGCCACCCAGGCATCCCAAAAAGTTACCTCTTTTAGATATAACAGCTGTAAGAAAGATGTTATGACACAAAATATGATTTGTAGTGTTGAGGGGAGAAATTATTTTCCTGGCCTTATTATCTTTTTTTAATCGGCATTTTGAAAGACCTTTAATTTTTAAGGCAAGGTACTAGCATTACAAATGTTAAAAGTGAGACATAAAAGTAAGCTTGAAAAGTTCCTGAAAAAAAAAAAAAAGCATAACAAAATTATTAACAAACATAATATGACATGACTTGTTTTACATCAGGAAGGTTTCCTTAGTCTGACGCCGACCTGCACATTCAGTATCAGTTTATTTCTTAGTTGTTTATACATAATAGCTGCCTCACAATAACAAAAAATAGCTGAATAAATGGATGAGCCCTCCACTGCAGTCACGTTAGCCTGGTCACTGTTCTCTCCACAGAAGCCATGAACTTTTTCACCTTTGTGCCTTCGCTTGGGCCATTCCCTCCCTCATTTTATAAGGCTTATTTTACATTCTGCCTACTTAATCAGTCTTCAGTAACCACTGTCTCTTGGATCATCTAACCATTCTCTGAACTATTGTACCTTAGATCACTCATTTATATTTCTCTAACTCAATTGCCTCTTAACCCAATAGCCCTTACCCATTTTCTCCCTTGTAATGCAAGTATTTTACTTCTCTAAATATGAGCCAGAGACTACCTGCTTAATCTTCTTCTGCCTAATTTTCCCTCTCTGTAAAGTATGGGTAATAATACTGACTTCCTAGATAATGGCTGAAGTATGACATGTAAATTCACCAGCAGAGTGTCAGAACAAAGAAAACATACAGTCATTTTTAACTTTCTCTGTTTCACATACATATACACACATGCATGTGCACATGTCTGCACATGTACACACATACACAACAAAACATGCAGCATCTGTCTTCTTTTTTCTCTTCTTTCTCCTGTTCTGGTTGCTACTGTGAAGTAGATTGAAGAAGACTTAACCACTCGAATATTCATTATGGGGAATAATATTCATTCCAATGATGCTGCCTACCAACCAGTATGCTCATGGCTTTCAATCGATAGGCTGCCAGAGCAGAGCTGGGTTCTGTGCAGTAGAACACCCCCCATCCCTGTTCAGTCCAGTCTTTGCCACTTCAACCCTGATGCATCTCTGACTGTGACCAGAACTTAATCTGAATTCAGGTGACCTGGGAATTAGTTTATCACCCCGTTATCCATCTCTCATTCTCTCGTCCCTTTTCCTAACCTCCCTATGACATCTTAATCTCCTTCCAAAATTATAAAACTAAATCTCATATGTATATTTGTGAAAACATCATAAGCAAATATTGATATGGATGGATGGATGGCATGAGTCTGGGTGCAGGAGTGGTAGGAACATTGTTTTTTGCAGCTTTGTAGCTTCGGCTCTTCCAACAAAATTACCTGATTACATCTTTTTTTCAAGGTTATGCCTTCACATTTATGCCTTTTGTTACTCTAATAGTATAGTATAAACTCTCCTTTACATTTAAAAGTTGTAGATGTATCTCCCAGGGTTTGTAGAGCAAAATTTTAACATAAAAAATACTGGTGTAAGCAATTTTCCATGGGTTTCTGCCATTTCTACACTCGTTATATCAGCTTCCATTCCCCAATATTTTTATAAGGATGTTCATAAAGCAAATAGCCTTGGAAGACAGAGATAGTGTCTCCTTCAGGTAGAAAGCAGATTTGTTTCTTTATCAGGATATTAAAGATAATGCCTCCCTTTGGGACAAAGATCCAGCAGATTTCCTTACATAGCATTAAAAAAGATTAGGATTTTCCAAGCTGAGGCTCCCCACTGAGGTACATACTCATTGAATAATTCCACTTAGACCACTCTACCGCAGGATTACCACGGGACTAGGGGAGCACAAAACACTGATACAAGCATGAAGCTCCCGCTGCTTGCTGAGCCATACATATTAAAGTTCTTATTCTCTAACCCAGGAGTCTTGTGATTTTCTGCCAACATCCATGAAACTATGATAGGCCAACTTGTGAGCTTGAAAATGGGGTAAGATCTCAGACCCTTCATTGTTCTTGACAAAGATCAATAATCCTTAGTCGACTGACTTAATTATAGTATACAGGCTAAAAAAACACTAGTTTAAAAAATATTTGCATAACCTTATATGCTAATTATACCTCAATAAAAAAGAATGCCATATTTGAGATATTACAAGTAATAATTCTGAAAATAAAGGCTTATCAAACATTAAAAAACTTAATGCTTAAATATGCATTATAAATATGTTGTTTTAGTTTTCACATATGGGTATGCCCATTTCCTTGCTTTGTAACCCAATAGTTTAGCATCTGTTGGGCAGATACATTCAGCTATAGTCTCTGACTTCACTCCAGAGAGTTAAAGCACATTTTGTACTTGAGCTCTATCCATTGACAACTCAGGAAAATGAGATTACATGTAATTACCTCTATAGCTCAGCCTTCTCTCTCCCACTGATGAGTAAATATCATATATATTCAACAACCATTGCAAAATTTAATTATGTGATGAGAAACAAAGGGGCTTACTCATTAGAAAGTATTATGCTAATAAAAGATGAATTATGTGTGATACACATGCTTGAATAAATGAAAACAGTGGCCTATGGATTATATGCAAAGAAATGAAAATCACCATGAATATATTTCAAAAGCATCAGGTTTATCCTATAAAGTTGCCCAAGTAATGTCTACTATTTGATACATAGGGAAAGCAATGTTAAGAAATCTACATATGAAGGGAATAATTTTTCTAAACTTTAGCACAAGAAAGCAAGGCTTCAATTAATTGAACCATTCACTAGAGCAGAGATGTGTAGATTCTTAAAACAGGAACATCTGTAATGATTAGGTTCCAATGTAATATTAAATTTTTCTTTCTTTTAAAGGAATTTTTGGAACACAGGTTATAAGTCACTCAAAAAATTACCAATAGGATGGATATAAGCTGTATGTATTGGTAGTTTTTATGTGTTTTCTTCTCTCCTACTTGCCTAATGCTGTTTTTAATATTAGATTTTTTTTTAAGATTTTATTTATTTGAGAGAGAAAGAGAGTGAGAGAGTGAGAGCATGAGCAGGGGGAGGGGCAGAGGGAGAAGGAGACTCTCCACTGAGTGGAGAACCCAATGTGGGGCTGAATCATGGGGATCATGACCTGAGCCAAAGGCAGATGCTTAACTGACTGAGCCACTCAGGCATCCCAATATTAGATTTTTTTATTATTGAATATTGTGTGCACAAAATAGATCATTGTTCACACAGATTAATTATAGTTACAGATAATGATTACATTGTGAAAAATATTATCAATAAGTTATGGTTTCATATAAAGATGCCATATATTTTTTTCCACAGAAAAATATAAATTTACTGATCAATCATCCTTAGCCTATGCATTGTGAACATGGCATACTGAGTATAAAGTTTTTACTCAACCATCACTACACTTTACTTCTGCTCCTGCGACCACTGGTCTTTATGATCTACGCACTTTGAGCTGTTTTGTTATCCTTTTCATGGTGGTCTATCAGGCTGAATTTGATGTACATGCTATTTCTGAAAAGAACAAGACCAGACCACACACACTGTTTCTTTTTCCTTTGTTGGATATTTTTTGGCTTTAGAGAAAGAAAATAATTTCCTTGGAATGATCCAAAGAGTAGAGGACACAGGTGTTTCTTGGTGAGATGCTGTTTTGTTAGTTCCACACATGTGCCTTGTGTTTTAGGTCTCAGCAGACAGCCTTCCTTTTGGATAGACACCTGCTATCCTACATGGAGGGAAGGTGCAGTCATATGTGATCTCTCTTCATCATCGCAGCCAAGTGTGCACTGGGCCACCAGCTGTGAGTCAGACTAGATCTTTTCCCAGAGGTCCCTGCCACCAAAATGTTAATTGGATATTTTTCAGACCTTTGTGCCTACAAGCAAAGAATAATTCTGAATTTAAAGGGAAATTGAAAGAAATATGATAAGGAAAGTTCTGGAATAGAAATCCAGTTATAGAAATACAAACCAACAATGAAGGCAGAGATTATAAAAATTTTTAAAAATCCTGATATGGAGAATGAAACTGGTGACTCAGTAGTCTTCTTTCCAGCCCTGGACCTCAGAAGTCACAGAGGACTTTGAATGCCTCCCCCTGTGTAGGCAAGTCAGCTGCTGCCTGGATTCCCCACCCCATTAAGTAGTCAAAGGCTCTGGGAGCTTGGACTATACAGCAGTGCAGCGGAGAATGAAATAAAAATCTCTTCTCTCAAATTCCATAACTGCTCTTGGAACCTTACCTTTGTTCAGATGCCTGGATTGATTTTGCTTCTTGTTGCCCAGACCTATTTCCTTACCCTACCCTTAGTGCCCAAGCCTGAATTCCAAGAAGTTCTGCTCATACTGCCTTATTCTTGAACTGGACAATTACAGGACAATGGTCCCTGAACCAGCCAGCTGGCCCAATTCTATGGAGCCTGCTTTAGCTGTATTCTTTTAGCATTGCTATTTGTCTAGATAGATACACAAGACTTGCTCATTGTTGATTCAAAAACTTGGAGTGAAATCTGAAGACTGGCCCCATACAGAGAAGGCAAGGTGAGATCAAAGAAAGAAGCAGATATGAGCAATACAGCACTGGGTTGCTGGTCTATCTTTTCAGGTATGGTCCAGACAGGTAAGGTCAAACCACATTTGCTTTCAGGTAACTTGTACTGGACCCTTTATAGCTGACTGGGATAATCTTTCAGAGCTTCCTTTTTATCTTGAGTCTTTACCACAGCCCATGCCTGCCCCTACGATTAGTCAATTTGCCCCATATCAGCAATCAATTGCTCAGTATCGTAAGCGTCTTGTCCCACACTTTGGCTCAGCATGGGTATCAGAGTCCCATACCAGGTGCTAGGGGAAGACTGGAGTCTGCTTTCATTCCTGCAGTGAATGTAGCCAAATTAGGGCCTTTAAGGATAAGGGATTAGATTGCCTAAATCCAACTCCCTAAGAATTTCTTGTACATCCTATCATTTCCAGGGTCCATGCTTTCAGGGAGGTCCCTTTCATTGACCCACACCTCTTTACAGATTAGAATAATCCAGTGTATAAGGAAGTGAGTACTTTGACCACCCAAGCATCAGGGGCTGCTGGAGGACACAATGTGGGGTGAAGTTCATTTTCTCTGCCTCCTGCCCAGTCAGAGTATTGCCATTCCTGGATACTTTCCCTGGCTTTTTTGCTGGAACTTGGCAGCTATATCAATAAGCTCACTGAGAGTATATTCTTTTATCATAAACATTTCTTAAATTAGGGGCTGTCCTGCTGGCTGTGGCTGATATTGCTTTGCCTTTGCTTTCCTTTGTATTAGGGGTTGGACAGCATAGAACTTTTCATATGTTCTGCTGTCAATCAACACAACATCCTTCCCTTCATTCTCCTCACTTTCCAGGAATTCCACCTCTTAGTGTCCCAATCAGGTTTTGCCACAGTGTTTGGGGCTTAATCTAAGGTAACCTATGCCCTCCTAGCTTTGCAAAATAGAATGCTAAATACTTCAACTTACTATCCTGTTCTCCCACCTGTCTGCCAACCCTAAAGCTAGCAGAGGAGTGGACAATGTATATTCTTCTCTAACCTCAGCTCTTCTTCTAACTCTCTGACTTGAACTTCAGCCTCTAGTTGGGCATGGGTCATCAGCTGTGCTGCCCACAGGAGAGGCCCATGGTAGCCGTTTGTTTACCCCCTCTGCCACAAGCAGTCAGAGGCTGTACTCTGTACAATTCCTTAAATAAACTGATTAAGCTAGAGGGTGTTTTCAAGGTGTCCCTACTCATGCAGCAATTTGTGTTTCTAATGTATAAGCCACCCCCGCCCCACACAGAGATCAATGGCCAACCAGAGATTGCCCTCTCCCAAGACCTATTTCTCTGGTCTCCTGGCTGGCTTATCAATTGATGTTTTAAAACCTTGGGAGCTTCCCCAGTTGAAATCTGAAACTTACCCTCTGTCTCCCCCAACACACGAAGAGCATGGAGAGACTGAAGAAAGAGTTGGCCACTCTAGACTGGCAGGTAGCAGGTTTAATGAGAAAGAGAACTTATATACAAGGCTTGTCTTGGAAAGCTACAAGACAAGTAGATCTCCACACCCACCCACTGGAATCTTAAATGTTTATATAGAGGACTTAACTGGGTTCAGTCATGTATTCAGTCCATATGGTCTCAATAACACCTTACTCTTTCATGGCTATATTCTTAAAACAGCTCCTAGTGGGGTAGTGGTGGGTGGAACAGACATTCTGAGGACAGAGGAGGGGAGTTAGCGGAGCCTCTGACTGCCTGGATTTAGCTCTCAAATCAACCTAGGTCATGTCCTCTTGGTGACCACCCCCAATACCCACAGTTTGCTCATTTCGACTGTGTGATACATGGCATCTGTCTGGTACCTCATAGCCAATTTCCATAAAGTCCTTTGTTAAATAAATGGAGATTGTTACCACAGTTCTAGCGATTCAATAAATTGAAAATAGATACCCACCATATTATAAATGTGATTATTAAAACTCACTGAATAATTGCTTCTAGTCACAGACATAGTTCATGTATTTCTAGGGAATTCCTTGTTTCATTACCACAGGAATAACTTCAGAAAATTTGATGTTAGTGAAAAAACCAAAATAATGATTTGATGACCACTTGATTGTGTACTTGAGTTCTGGATTGCCTTACAATACCTTTTCTTTTCCAACTGAATTAATTTTACCTCTTATATACATACCTGATATTTATTTTTTAGCAAGTAAGGAGAGTGTCATAATTACTATACGTAAGGGATGAATAATTCATTGATTTAACAGCAATGCTCAAAACAAAGCCAATGTGCTTGGCACTGTGCTAGGTGCTAGTGAAGCAGCCATAATTAGCATGATTTTTTGCCCTCTTAAAGTGCATAGCATAATAAAATGATGTTGAATTGTTGTGTACTGACTTCAAACCCATGTGGTTCTTTTTAAGACGTTATTTATTTATTTGACAGAGAGAGTGTGAGAGAGAGACAGAGAGCAAGCACAAGCAGGGTGAATGGCAAGCATGGGAGAAGCAGGCTCCCCACTGAGCAAGGAGCCCAATGTGAGTCTGGATCCCAGGACCCTGGGATCATAACCTGAGCCAAAGGAAGCTGCTTAACCCACTGAGCCACCCAGGTGCCCCATTAAACCAATGTTTTAAAAGCTTGTTTTGGACAAAGTTGCTTGTGGTTTGAACTTGTTTTGAATAACTCATTTTGATAAAATTGGTTTTAAACTGGATATTAGGACTTTCTTACTGAACTCTTGCACCTGGAGTGAAGAGGACTATTATGTCATTAACACCATAGTAATATCACTGGTGCCCATGATGAACTTCAAGTGAAAGTAACTAACCCACCTAAGGAGACACCTCCACTAAATGTTAACTTTGTTTCTTTCATCACCCATTTTCCTATAGCAATATTAATTGTAACCATTAATCTATCCATGGTTTGGTGTATGTCATTTCATTATTGCCTTATTAAGAGACATTGTGCTGTATGCTATTAGTCTGTTATTTTATAGATTTAATTCCTTTGTTAAACAAATTATTGGCAAAGATAATCTCAGTCTCTGAGCATCGTTTGCCCCAAACAAAACATGTGTTGGACAACAAGTGTTCTTTCCTAGAGAGTAGAGTATTCCTCATATGTTTTCATATCTTCCCCCCTTCTACCTTTAGCATTATGCTTACATGTAGCAAGCCCATGACACACTTTTATTTTTCTTTAGCCTGTGAACAGAAAGCAGACTGATTTTATACTTAAAAATATGAAAGTAACAAAAATAGCCTATCTTTGCATACTCTAATAATGAGACTATCTCCTCAATAAAACAATAGACAATGTAATAATTTATTGAGTAAATGTATACATTTTCAGGGTAAAACAAAAGTAAAGAGTATAAAATTGTGATGCAAAGACAAAACTCATAATCATGAAAGCAGTAGAAATGCTAGAAAGGTCTGGATAAGTGAAAGACAGTATCGAGTTGGTCAAGGACAATCAGGAAATACAAAAGAGTCAGTTGAGATTTTTAAGAGGTGCAGTGGGCATTTTATGCTGGTATTTGAGGCACGGACAAATAATCTGGTATCTGCAAACCAGTTTGTGTTTCTAGTTTGGGAGTCCATAAGGTCTAATGTGTGAGAGTTTGCTCAAACATTTTGTGAAGATTCTCAAAGACACTGGGGAGAGGTTTTTACTAAAATCAATAATAAGAATCTAACAAAATTAAATTAAGTTGGAAAAGAAATATCTGTAGGAGGGGAGAGCAATTAAATGGAGGTGAGAAAAAGGTGAGTGATAGGCCTAATTACTCTAACAAAGAATTAATCTTCCAGCCTGAAAGAAGGTGTGAATGGAAGAGGGATGGAATCAAGAAATATAGGAGGAGAAAAATATACAGGATTAGGCGACTAGCTGTATTTAGTTTCATGGAGGTGAATATCTCTTCTCTCCCTTCTCTTAAAATGTCTCCCCTCCCCCATCCTAAGGCAAATGTAGATTGATAATTGATAATTATTATAATAATAATTACATGATAGAAGGAAGACTACATGAAATTATAGCCTTTCTCAACTGGCTTCTTCTTTAAAAGCTCCACCATCTCTAGAGACAATAGGAAAAACTGGAAAGCCTTCTTATCCCCTTGGTACTTGAAACAGGGATCAAATTCTCTTACAAGCAGAACATTCATGTAGTTGTGATTAAACAAAGGGGTTGCTGTGTGAGAATCAGTGTCACAGCCTTAAAATACTAAAAATTTGTTGTTGAGCAGAATATTATGCTACTTATTTAGAATAGTAACACATTTGACTTATATTCTAAGTATTCATGCATATCTTTTAGAAATAATTCCACTGGATAATAATGATTTAGAGTAGGCACTTTATCTCATTTAAGTAAAAAAAAATTATCAGAATCCTTTTGTTAAAATGTCATCTTACGCATTTGCAGTTAAGTGATCAATAGAGCAACATTAGTAAGTTTTCACTCTTAGTGAATAAATATCCTCAGTGGAATTGCCTTCTCCTTTATGACAACTTTTTTATGGAAGATAACACAGGGTTCAGCAGTCAAAGCTCTACTTCTCTGGCTATGCTGGCCAACACCAAGCCTTCTGGTGAACAGCACTGGTCAGCTGAGACTTCTTTTTTTTAAGATTTTATATATTCATTTGACAGAGAGAGAGATCACAAGTAGACAGAGAGGCAGGCAGAGAGAGAGAGGGGGAAGCAGACTCCCCGCTGAGCAGAGAGCCCAATGCGGGGCTCGATCCCAGGACCTGAGATCACGACCTGAGCCGAAGGCAGAGGCTTAACCCACTGAGCCACGCAGGTGCCCCTGGTCAGCTGAGACTTACAAGAGTTTCCCACTGGACATCTAATAAAGGAGATCATATTGCCTACCCACACTCCACAAAAAGTATTTTGTCTCTTTACAAAATATTTGCCCAGAAATATCCACAGAGAACAATGTAGTATATTATCCACATTAAGAAAAGACCTAAAGGGAAATTAGAAGTGAAAGAATAATTAAATTATATCTCTCATTTATAGTTCAAAAATCCCATTATACAGACACCAGAAGACTTTCCCAATGAAAATTTGTTGAATCAAATGTTTTTTTGACTTAAGTGTCACTAAGGTCATTATATGTGACACATTATATGTGTCAGTTTTAATGCAGTCTGATTTTTATTGCTTTATTATGTAAATTAAAGCTTTTGTAAAAGTAGCTATAATGGGAAGAGAAAGGAAACTCTTTCTGGAAGGTAACACTGAGGTTCTCACATGCTTTATATACACATATTACAGAGCCTGTGAAAAACATTTTGCTCTCTTTTTTCCCAGCTTCTCAGTGAATGTCACAACTCAGAAAGATCCTATAAAATCTATAAAGGAAAGAAGAAGGAAATTCATTTCAATTTATTAGGAAGTTCATCCTAACAGTGGAGGTCAAGTGTCCAATATGAACATTTTAATTTTCTCTTGCATCAAACATTTTATTCTTTTCTACTTCCTAATCCCTTAGTCAGTATTATAGACTAACATACAATGCAATCTTCTTTGGTGATGTCTTTGGAAGATCCAATAACAGCCAAAAATGATTACACATTTCCTTCCTTTTGTAAGACTTGATATTTACAGACATGCTTTTATTCATTCAAGCACTTGTATGTTACTTGTCTATTTCCCCAAGTGAACTGTAAAACTTTTGCAAGCAGGGACTGTGGTTTATTCTTGTCTATATTCCTAATGCATAGAACAATGTCTAGCATATGAGTAATACGGTCTTAACACACATAGAATGAACAGATAAATCTGCTTTCATTTCCTATAGAAAGAAGTAGAGACCCACTAGCTATAATCCTGATTTGGCTCCGAATCTCTCTAAAAATGGCTTGTTGGATTTTCCCTTTACCCAACCGATATAGCAATTAGCAAGTGATAAAAACGAACCTAATCTTAGCAGTTATTTGATGATGACCTTGTTTGTTCTGATGAAGACTCTCAGCTCATATTTTAATGCTGCAGCTTACAGCTGCAGCCTTGTGACATGCAAGGCATAATTTGGAGTTCAAAATTGTTTATCAACTTTAGAAAGAAATGTGCTGCAGTGAATATGAAACATGGGAGTATATAATCTGTAGGAAGTGAGAACATTTTCATTTAAAAATAATTGGAACAATGAAATAGTAACTCAGAATTTCAACAAATGGCAGCGAGTTTCAGTTGATGGGGCAAATAAGCCAGTTTAAGAACACAAAAGTCAACGGAAATGGTAGAGACCTCTGGGGATTTTAATCTTGTTTGTCAAGAAAAGTATCACAGCTGTTTTTCTAAATCTAGAGAAAATAATCAGTGGCTACAGTAAACAGAAAATGGATTAAACGTGAGAGTGTTGTTCTCCGAGATACCATAACCTGTTATGGCAGAACATGTTGACTTTTGAGAGGGTATAACCCACAATGACATGATGAGATCAATCCAAATAATGTTTCAAATGAGCACATTCCTGCATTTCATACTTGCTAACCGTTTGAGCATAGTGGCCTTGTAAGGAATTTCATACAAACTCTGCTACATTACACAGCATTTCCATGGACACCCTATAGGTCTGCTAGGAGTTTTACCCATGTTCTTGCCACTGTTTTTACTACATTAAAGCTCTTTTTGACTTTTGACAATGTGATGAACAGTGCTACCTATTTTGTAGGCTCTATCTCTTAATTGCTATTTTCTTTCGACAGGGGATTTTGTATTTTCCAGTAATAATCTAAAGTTCTGAGAATTATCCAGGACAGTATCTGAAAAGATGGAAGAAAATTACTGAAAACTTCCCAGGGGGTAGCCTTTGCAGATATACCTTATTAAATAGTTCTTCATAATGAAGGAATTCTCAAAATACTTCCAATTTTCTAAAACCTTCACAGAAACTCAGAAAACAGGGAATACATTTTATTTCATCTCAGATTTTCTAAATATTTATGTACATCATTTCTTCTTCTTTCATTTAAGTTGTGGCAATGCTGTGGTGTATAATGTATGTGCCTTTCATTTTTCTCTAAAATCATCACACTTCTGCAATGAATTCTTTCAGACTATAATACACATTAGTCATTATAAGCATATTAAATATGAAATAAATAGTTTCCACACTGCTGCAAGATACAAGCAATATCAAATGAAAGGATCTCAAAGTAACAGGGACCGATTTCCAAATATCTCCCAGGCCTAACATTGTTTCATCCTTCCAAATTTGTCATAAATGTACTGGCCTGAAAAAAACACAGACAGAAGGAAATTTTCTATAGCAGCCATTGTAATATGCATTCACAGAAAACTATATTTCTGGAAGTCCTTGAATTTGTATGCATATCTCTGATAACTATTTGGAGAAAAGTAACAGTAAATGCAAAAATGCAGTTAACAAACATTCTGCATTCCAAAAATGGGCTTTTGGTAATAAAGACAGAATGAGTGAAATGCTTTTCAATGATATATCGACGCTGACTTAAGGAAGTAGAAAGTCTGATTTGAAGTAGTAACACATAAACCATCACGAGATAAGGAAGTAGCTGCATCACTGGAGCTCAGGGATGCATGAACTAAGAAAGTCTGGATGATGATCGAGAAGCAAGGACAGATAGATTTCCCTTACCCTTTCCTGTCTAAATAAGTTTGTGGGGAGAAATTGATAGTTAACATCTGGACTACACTATAATTAGACCCATATGTTATCAGTAAACTGTTGCAAACTTTTCCTAGGGTTAATTGTTTTTATAAATGGCATAGTTGATTATATAGTGTTACTTTACTTTCAATTCATCATTTTCTGACCTTAATAAAGCCTTCCAATGGAAGAGCCTTTTTAAAAGAGGTACCTGAAATCAAACTAACGTTAGTAGTCAAAGTGCTCATTCTAAGTTGTGAGCAATCTTGTTGTCACTGACATCACCAACTGACCCTAATAACTATGTCCCCTATTTCCTTCTGGTAACAGGACCCCCAAGTTTAGCTGGATCCCTTCCTTTTCACATGCAGATAGTATTTACCAGCTTCCTTTATAGTAAAGTATGGTGTTGTCACCAAGTTTAGGCCAAAGATATGAAATGATGTGTGCAACTTCTAGACCACATCCTTAAAGGGAAATAGTTTGCCTTTCAGTTTTATTCTTTCTCATCATGGACTATGCTAGCCTACCAGATTCTTCCATACAACGAGGCAACGAGATTACCCTCAGAAATGGCAGAACAATAAGACAGAGGGAATCTGGATGCCCAGGTGTCCTAATTGAGAAGACTGTAGACTGAAAAATGAAGATGCTTGGCCTTTTAATTATAGGTATGTAAATCTTAAATATTTTCTCTTATTTAGGCATTATTATCTGATCTCTGTTAAGACAGTCAAACTGACATCTTGTACCCACTTGTAGGACTTGCCAGGAAAAAAAAATCATGTAGAAAGTAAAAAGAATAGTCTTCATGAAGTACCTCTTACAGTCCTATGAACAAGCAGTTACTTCATGATGCTTACACATGTACATGCAGTGCATGCTTTATGATGGGGAAGAGACATATAAATTTAAGCCAAAACTTTTACTGAGAATAAATATTGATTACAGACTGGCAGTCTCCTCTCTTAGGATGCACAGAAAATGGCGGTGGTGATATGACTAATTCAAAAGAAAACTTCAAGTAATAAAAATTGTACAATTTCAAATGTTAAGTAATATCCTATGGAGAGTGAGATTTTCAGTAAAAGAAACTTAATGTGATTAAAAAAAAAAAACATTTGGAATGATTTTTAGAAGAATTATCACTGCAACATAAGCCCAAATACAGCCAGGGAACAATTATTTTATTGTACAAAGCATAACCTGAGGGATATTCTGCTTTTGGGGGGCAAAGCACTTTTATTTGAGCACAAAGGCAGAGCTCATAGATGTGTTTTTATTTGTGAGCCTTTCAAGTTTCGGCACAGGCAGGATGGCAATAGATATCTGGTGCAGCATCAGTAAATCTTCTAGTAAAATCTGCAATGAAGCCACATTCTTATCTTAATTAGGCAAAATACATTAATCCTACCACTGACAATACCAAAATACAGTGAATCACTGCACAGAAGCTGATGAAGAACTTTTGTCTCATTCTGCTGCATAATTAAGATTTTTTTTTGACCTACATAAAACTGAGGAGCATTAGAGTATAAGCCAAGAGTTTTAAGATGCTAGCTTCATTGAAATGCCCATCTATATTGAAGGGGATTTAATATAAAGTTAGAGCATTTTTGGATCCCCAAAGAGGTCATTATCAAAGTAAAAAGAACAGTTTATAGCCAACTTACATTTACATAATAATTCTGGCACTTGTTCCATTGACAGTGTAATACCTGGAAAAAAAAACTGTGTTCATTTCAAATGAGAAGAGAAAATAAAATGTGTTATAGTTATGCTTTACCTAATATAATTTCAAGTGCCTTTGTACTTAGTAAATCAGTTGATTTTCAAGACAAATCTGTAATTCAGTAAGGCAAAAAATTATATCATCACCATTTGGCAGATAAAACTGTCAAGGTTCAGAAATGTTAGGTGATTGCTCTCAGAGCAAATGATTGCTAGAATTTAGATTGGAAGTCAGATCCCTTGAACCTTAGCTTTAAAATATACTCACCTATGTCTCCATGTAAAGGAACCTCTGTCATTACCTTAATCCTCATTTGCTAAAATTTGGGGTTACTTTGAAATAGAGTAAGTCTAAACCTACTAAACACTGCTAGCTGTCTACCCAGTATCCAACATCCTCTTCTTTTTTACTAATAGAACCCAGATTCTATTTGAGTTCATGATAAACCCAAGCTAAAAATGTAATTTCAAAAGTTCTCTTGAAAATAGTAGTGGTCCTATAACAGAGTGATAAGAGTTATGGCAAATAAGAGGTCAACCAATGTATACTGAGAAGGACTTACAGGGACGTTGTTTTCTTCCTTGAAAAGAATCTCCTTGCATATGCTCTTTACTCTGGGGTCTTCATTCTTTCTGCCTGGAATACAGACATAATATACGGTGGTGCAAAACTATCTTGCAATAAACTACATCAGCTTGTGGTTGTCTGCTTCTGGACTTCATGTCACAGTAGAAAATAAACCTCTTACTGTTTTACATGACTAGAGTTGGGTCTATTTTGCTTACAATTCAAGACTCAAGTCTTTTCAATCTCATGGAAATTATATTACCTAATTCTTTTCATTGATTTTTCCCCTTGTTTCTTTCTGAAGATTCATTCAGGAAAACATTAAACAAATAGAAACACCTATTATGTGTCAGGTACTGTCCTATGACAGGGATACAATTTTAAACAAGACAAATATCCTGGGTCATAGAGCTTACTTTCTAAGAGAAGAGATGGACCAAAGAGAAGTGAAAAATGACCATGTAATTTCAAGTCATATTAGGAAGTGTGAAGCTATGTAATAGACAGGTGTAAAATGGCCAAGAATGATGACGGGGCGATGGTAGATAAAGCAGTCTTGCTGGGATGGAATAAAACATCTCTGAGGGAGGAACATATGAGCAAAGGACTGACCGATGAAGGGCAATGGAAGAGGAAGTGAAGCATGAAGAAGAGCAAGCACAGAGGTTTAGAGGCATGGACCAGCTTGATACATCTAAAGAATGGTTTTTATTATTCTTAGCTAGCAGTAAGGAAGATCATGGTTGAAGATGAGATGAGAGATTGTTCTAGTCACTTCTTATGCCCTGCCCACCACCTCTTGGTTGGACTGAAAAATGAATCAGGAAAAGAGAGTTAGTGAGTCCCAGAGGAGGTGAATTTTGAGCACCTAGTCAGAGAAGTCTTCATGGAGATGACACCAGGGCAAAGACCACCAGAAGGTAAGACTGTACACCAGTTGGATATTGAGTACGTATATTCCAGGAGGAAGGAACACCTAAGGCAAAGACCCTGACACAGATGTTCTCCTGATGAATTCAAATCATGAAGAGGTCAACACGGTGGGAGTGATAGAAGGATTGGAGAGAGTGGAAGGAGCAGGGTTCACAGAGGCATCAGGGAACCAGAGGCCATCTGAAGGACCAGAGATGGGAACCCACTGGAGAGTTCTGAATGTAAAAGTGACATGAATATAAGTTTTGAAAGGAGCATTTTAAATACTGGGCTGAGAATAGACTCTACATATCAGGGTAGGAGCAGGAAGTTTGTATATTGCATTATAGAATGTTATATATACATATATATGTATATTATAGAAGGTTGTATATTATATTAACTAGGATATAATAATCCATGGATCTATTTACAAAGTCTATCATCTTTCCATCTATGAACTTTATGTAATCTTACTCTGATTTACAGGATGTTTTCATTTTTATTTCGAAGTAATCAAGTCAAGATATTTCAAAATATCTAACCTGCCAGATATTCTTGTTAAATATCAAACTTATATGTATTTCTATAAAAAGAAGTTTTTAAATTTTTTATTCTTTGTTTTTTTATTACTTCCTGCTCTTTGTTACATATTATGTCAATTATATCCATTTGGCTAAAAGAAGTTTGATAGAAATCAAGATAGTCAACAATGTTGTTTAATTATAGTAATTTTGGGGCACCTGGGTGGCTCAGTGGGTTAAAGCCTCTGCCTTCATCTCAGGTCATGATCCCAGGGTCCTGGGATCGAGCCCCACATAGGGCTCCCTGCTCAAGCGGGGAACCTGCTTCCCCCTCTCTCTCTGCCTGCCTCTCTGCCTACTTGTGATCTCTGTCTGTCAAATAAATAAATAAAATCTTTAAAAAAATAATTACAGTAATTTTATGATTGATACTTTGGGTAAGCTATGGAATAATTTTACCTGTCTTTTAAGTGTTTTAAGGATCTCTTTTTATTTTCTAGAATCAGGTTTTTCATACTATTTTACAGATTTTTTTAGTAGCATCTAATTCAGACAACTTCTCTCAAGTAATCAAAGTTGAAAAATGCTATTAAAAATTTGAAGGGAAATAATGTTGCTATCTTCATCATTTTGTGGTGAAAGCAACAAGTATTTGAAAACTTTCCTATTTCTAAGTCCTTCTTGAGAGCATTTAGGAGACAAGAGGATCCTATAAAAGGTAATTTTCTGCTTACATTTCGCTAGCACCACTTTTGTTGCAACATGGAGGAATATTTCTCCATGCTTGTTTTGGCTCTTAGGAGTTTAGGCTAGGTGCATGTTGGGCTGGGCTTTATGGTATCACATCACTGAGCTTTGGAAAGATAAACCAAAGAGCTAAACTCTCATCTTTTTTGTTTCTCTCTTAGCTTCAACAGCAGATGTCATATGGAAGAAAATAGAGTGTAGAAAGGATCTTCAGGGGAAATCAAAAGATAATACACAGTCAACAAGGTGAGTTTGCTCACTAATGAAGCCATGGCCACAGTAACCTTCCACTGCTCTTAACAAGGTGGAGGAAAGTCTGCTTAACACTTCGCCATATAGCTGCTATTTTTCCTCCTCAGCAGGTTCGTTCCTTTAGGGCACACAGAAAATAGACTTTTCACTCTCAAGTATGCCCTAAACTACTTTTCTGCACAAGGGATATAGAACTCTGTAAGTTTGGGGACAACTATTATACAAAATCTTTTGAAACAATCTGGGATAAAAATAAATATTTTTTTGATCCACAATTTTTAAAATTATGATGAATTCAAATATTTAATGGAAAGGGGTTACTGAAGTGTTCCTAAGAAATTTCTTATTCTTTTTAATATTCCCAAGGAAGTCTTCACTCATGTATATTCACGATAGAACAGAAGGAAAGATGGCTATCTCTCAATTTCATGTAATAGTATTGAATTCAACAGTCCTTAAGAGTTGCCAACTCACAGGTCTTCCTGGCAGAAAATATGCCACTGGGGTTATATTCATCTTTGCTCCACCAGACTATTAGTGAAACAGCTCATGCATTTGAAGTTCCTGTTCAGCATATTGTAAGTACTCAATAATGAAAATATTTTAAATTAGTAATCCATAGCAATGAAATGAAAAAATAAAAAATTCTGACAGTGTCTCAGATTTTCCTTATATTTCATGACCTTCAAAATTTTAAGGAGTATTCGCTAGTATTTTATAGAATGTTCCCCAGCTTGAATTTGTCTGATTTTTCCCACCATGATGAGAATGGAGTTTTAAAATCTGGGGAAGAATAAAACAGACAGGAAGTAGTCTTCTTCTCATCACATTATATCAAAGGATAGATATCAATATGACTTACCACTGGTGATGTCAAAGTCAAGCACTTGGTTAAAGTAATGGTTTCCAAGCTTTTCCATTGTACATTGTTATTTTTCTCTTTCTGTGCTCTAATCTTTGGAAGTGAGTTACTAAATGTATCCCACACTCAAGAAGGCTGTTGGTGGAGGTGGTACCTATGTATATTACTTGTGAGTCTACAAGGAAGATTTGTATATTTCCTGGACTAAGCAGTTTAAACTGGGACCTTGATTGGTTTCCTTGTATCCATGAGAAGAGGTTTAGTTTTTATGATTTCCTATATTCTTGAGCCCACAGAATCCCAGTATCCCTCCTGAACCTCATAAAGATGCCCTCAGTTCGATATTCCTGAGAATGTCTGGAGGCAGATATGGAGAACCTTCCTTCCAAGCCCTTAGTATACCTGAAATTTTAGAACTTTCACTAAACCATTTGGCGTTTTTTAGAGATAGGTAGATTTTAATCAACTTACAGCTGGTGACTCCTCCCTTTCTCTGAACTCAATGTTCAGTCTATATAACATATTTGTTCACCAAACCTACTATGTTTTTTTTTTTTAAGTTTTTATTTATTTACTTGATAGAGACACAGAAAGAGAGGGAACACAAGCAGGGGGAGTGAGAGAGGGAGAAATAAAGACTTCCCACCCAGCAGGGAGCCTGATTCTGGGCTTGAATCCCCAGTACCTTGGAATCAAGACCCCAGCTGAAGGCAGATGCTTAATGACTGAGGCATCCAGGCACCCCCTACTGTTTCTGTGAACACCTACTATATTCATGCCACTGTTCTAGGACTTGAGGATAGTTCAGAAACTAATACAACAAAGATTGTTGTCCTTTTATTTAATTAGAGAGGAAGACAATCTAATAAGCAAATAAATAAAACTAAAATAGAAATAAAACCCACAGAACTTATCCTTTGGGCTTGAGCCTCAACAATGCTTGGCACATTATAGACAGCCAATAAATGTTCAATACTGAGTGTTGAACAGATTAGCTAGTGGACATAAATGCAAGCAAGGACACAAATTTCAATTATAAGAGACAACAACATCAAAATTTTCCTGAAATGATGGGCATAATTGTCAAGTAGTTGGGAAACCACATGAGCATTCATATTTGTATTTAAAACAAGCATAATTGGACATAATTTATCAGCTAGATTGCCATAAGCACAATTTGCCAAAATGTTTGGATTGCTTCACCATTCTGATTTTTCATAGAATATTTTGATAAAAGGATCATCCAAAACTGCCAGAAATGGGCCAGCTGTGCTTCACAGGACAGTTGGGGCCCCCACTAGTGAGACAAGAACAAATTTGGAGTAAGCAGCCTAGACCTAGGAAAAACTGATAAAGAAAATGAAGCTAAGGTCAGAAACATGGAAACTAAGGTAAAAAACCTAGATTGGATCCACACTAACATGCAGTGGTGAAACAAAGGGACCAGGCCTGATGTGAGGGGGTATAGTACTAAACAAGAGGGGAAGATGTCAAAGGATGTCTAGTTATCAGTCAGGGATTGATGAAGCAGGAAACAGAGCAGAAAGAACTAGATAAGAGATCACTCTCCCAGTATCATGATTGGGTTTCAAATAAAATCCTAAATGAAAACTGAATGAACAAACAGAGGGATGAGTTGGGTCTAATGGAATTTTTACAGAGAATGATTGTAGGGCATTCTGCTGCCTGGGCACTCCCAGGTATGGGCCACTCTTCGGGCCACCAGAATGTAAACAGCCCTGAAGCACATTGACCATGAGAGTTATGTGTCTCTATGTTTTACTCTTATTGACCTATTAAAGGTTTAATCTGAAGAAGTTCTTCACTACAGGCAATTTGAAGAAGCACAGGCTGACAACCACACTATTAGTCTCCTTTCTCTATTTCCATTTATTTACCCAATATGAAAATTTCAGTATTTGTTATTTAATTTATTCATTCCAGCATTTATTCAATCAACATCTGTGGACCTATTATGTAAACCAAGACTATGTTATCTGTATAATCCTGTGAGTAGAACATTCTAGCATACTACATGCTGTGTTTGTGGAAGAACAGCTATTCACATTTTAGCAAAATGCTGAAGCTATGTATATTGGCCATGTGGGAATTATAACTATGATGGATGGAAGCCAAGGGCCAGCCTGAGGCAAAACAATCACACATGCGTGTACACATCACACACACACACACACACACACACACACACACACACACGACCCAAACCTGTGAAGGAAATATGAGCAAGTTTGTTTTGTGTAAGCATTGCGTGTAAATATACCTTTGAATTCCAAACAGATTCTAATGGTGTCTGAAACAGTCTATATTGGCATGGGACAAAGTTATTGATAAAAAGACAAATACTTTTTTTTTGGCCACAAAGTGGTCCTTTATTGGGTGCCTATCTTGGGCAAGATACTATGTTAGAAGGTTCCCAATTGCAGTCTTCCTTAGTTTATACAACTATCATATCAGATATAGCTTCAGTCCCTTATCATTAAGTAATCTATTTCTTAGAAGATTTAACCATCTTCAAGAAATCCCCACAAGTTACAAAAAGTACTTAATTTTGCTATGCCATATTCTGGTTCAAATATGCCTGGAGGCCAGTATCCATAATATAATGATTTCTTCAGCTGATTGGCATTTCACCCTCACTGTTGCTCTCCTCTCTTCTTTGTGTGAGCTTGTATCAAGTGGTAACAAACCCATTCTGAAGGAGATGAAACAAACATTATTTCTGTTTGACTTGGCTTTGACAAAAACTGAATTAGGACCAAAAATTGGTCCCTTATGTATAGAAACATTAAGATAAGAATGCCCTTCTTATCTGTGTTTTTTTTTTTTTTTATGTTTTATACTACTTCACATTGGAGCATCCATGCTCTGAAGCACTATGCTCTAACTCCATGACTGTCAAGCTGCATTATTATTCCCATTTTCCAGATGAGGAAACAGAAGCTTAAGACAAACAGAAAGCATGGTGTTTGCCAGGCTACCAAACAGAGGCAAGGAATTTGTCTACATCCACAGTTTATGGGTATTTTCCTCCTCTATGATGTCTTTGTTTTTTTTAAACAAGAGAAGAGATGTACTTTATGAGAAAATTGTCAAAAGGAGCAGGACAATCCCAATGTAGAAATGGATTAAAGAAGACCTATAGGAAAATTCAGAATGAAAAGGAATGCCATAGAACCTTTAAAAATAGAGGCACTTGGGATGCCTGGGTGGCTCAGTTGGTTAAACAGCTGCCTTTGGCTCAGGTCATGATCCCAGCGTCCTGGGATTGAGTCCCACATCAGGCTCCTTGGGCAGGGAGCCTGCTTCTCCCTCTGCCTCTGCCTGCCTCTCTGTCTGCCTGTGCTCACTCTCTCTCTCTAATAAATAAATAAAAAATCTTAAAAAAAAAAATAGAGGCACTTCCTTGTCGTGGGGACATTAAAGGTCTTGTCTAGAAATGCCATGTGCAATAAATCGAACCACACTCAGATCATTCACCTTGGGAGAATGAGTCAAGCAATGTGTTAACGTTAAGCTGTCACTTTAAAAAACTGTGAGACCAACCTAAGTCTTTACCTCTAGCAATCAGAATTGAGAAGTTAAAAAATTAAATGAAATAGCTGGATGTTAGCTTTTAGTGGAATTGATGCCTTTAATTTTTAAATCACTGCTGGTGGAAGAATATATAGAAAAAAAACACTGTTTTTTATTGACTTGAACTAGATCTCAAAGCAGCTTTGACAGGCTATAACTTACTTAAGAAAATAAATGCAAATGCTGTTAAGGAATCTGGACTGTAACCTTTAGGTTAAAGTTGGTGTAAGAGCATGATTTAGAATTTAACAAGAGCAACTTTCCCAGGAGTATATCTTATTTCATTCTGATGTGTCTCCACGTTATCTGATACTTGTCTCTATATTATTAACTTTCATGTTGCAAGGCCAAACTCCTTTGAAGAGCCCTAGACTGTTAGCTTTTCGAGAGTGGGAACTGGGTCTTGTCCACTTTTATATCAGCACATGGCATGGTGCAAATCACACTGTGAAGTCTTAATACATGTTAGAATGAGTAATTGGGGTTTTGTCATTATCATGGAACCTGGACTGAAGTGGGCATAAATTGGAAGAGGAGGAATGGCTGGGATTATTACTGTTGAGGAGGGGAAATAGAATTAAAATTGCTTGTTAACTAGTTAAAAAAGTAAAGACAGGAGAGGGAGAGATTGATGTTTATGCCTATGTTTCTTTCTAGGTGACTGTGAGTAGAGATGTAATTAATCAGTATCAGGAATGTGAAGAAAGAAGCAAGCTTGGAGAATAGGGATAATGACTTTTAACACTTAATGGTTCTATGTCTTAGTTCCAGAACTATGCTAGTACTCGTGGTCTGAGTAGAAGTTCTGCTTTCCCACACACTACAGCGTATCACCAACAGGACTTAAGTAGTTTTTGCATTAACTTTTTATTTTAAAGATTTGATTTGTTTTTTAAATTTTTTTTATTTTTATTTAAACATATAATGTAACCCCACCACCCTCTCCCAACACCCCTCCCCCCACCCCCCTCAGTTTGTTTTATGACATTAAGAGTCTCTTTTGGTTTGTCTCCCTCCCGATCCCATCTTGTTTCATTTATTCTTTTCCTACCCCCTTAACGCCCACCCCCCATTGCATCTCCACTTCCTCATACTAGGGAGATCATATGATAGTTGTCTTTCTCCGAATGACTTATTTCGCTCAGCATAATACCCTCTAGTTCAATCCATGTCGTCGCAAATGGCAAGATTTCATTTGCATTAACTTTTTATCCTACCTCTTTTCAAAGTCATTCTTTCATAATTAACTAAGTAGTACGTTATTCTTTTACGATGAGTTATTTTCCTTGCCAAATATATTTTCCTTGAGCAAGTCCTTCTGAGTTATTTATGTAAAATGTGTTTAGCTTCGTTGCCATGACTGAAAATAACTTGTTCTCAACCTTCTTAGCAATTTCTCTGAGAAAATGTGCAGCCAAATTCCAGAGAGCACACCAGTCAATTACCTTCGGTGGGTCTTGATTTAGTGACTAAGGTGATGTGAATAAGTCATCACTGCTCTCTATCCTCTCTCTATCCTTTCCCTAGAGCTGTGAAACAGAGAAGAGGGCAGAAACATGGCAGGGAGACACAACTGTATTTAAACCCCAACCTTGTCTCATTTATTTAATCTCCATGAGCTTCCATTTCTCTATCTGTAATAACACCTTTAATATAAAATACTCATCATGCTGTATAAAGACCAAATGAAATAATTAAGGAGAATTTTCAAATACAGGTGTCCAATTACATGCCCACAGTTGCTGCTTATGCTTGTGTTCAAAGATTTTTTTTTCTTATATAAATAAGATGTAAAGTTCAAGACTAACTGTAAAAAGCAAACAGAGAGCTACTAAAATGAAGAGATGGAGAACCTTATGATATTATTTTTTAATGTGGCAGTAACACTAAGTTTGTAGATTATGGAATATATTACATATATTACATATATACATATATATTGAATTCTATGGAATTCAAAAATATGTCGACAAACTTAATAGTGATTTGGAAATAATTTAATAGGGTAAGAAGTAGAGCTGACAGGTGTCATAAGAGGCCTGGGAACTTTTAGTTGACTCTTCAGATCACTGAATAACAATATGGCTACTTAAAAAGGGAATTCAATTCTAATCTGCATCAGTAGAGGTGAAGGACCCAGAGCAAAAAAGGTAACAGTCCGCCACTGTATTTGTCAGTCATCAGAGATCATCCATGTAGAAGAGAAGGAGAGTATGTGCAAAGACTGGTTTGGTAATGAAATATCATAGAAAGGGTAGTCAAATAATTATGGAAGCTTAAGACAAATATTATTTTATCTTCAGTAAAATTTTATCTTTACTCTCCTGTTCCAGTTACCTATTGTAGCATGACAAGTCACCCCAAACTTAGTTTTCTCAGACAACAAACATTTAATTATGTTCATGGATTCTGTAGGTCAGGATTTAGAAAAAGCACAGCAGGAATGCCCTTCTCTCCTCCATAATGTCAGCTGAAATGATGTCTTAGTTTTTGTCCATGCTGCTGCAGCAAAATGCCACAGACTGGGTGGCTTATCAACAACAGAAGTTCATTTCTCACAGTTCTGGAGGCAGGAAGTCTGAAATCCGGGTGACTGGTTGAGTTCTAGTGAGAACCATCTTTTGGGTTGTGGATGTCTGACTACACATTGCATCTTCCATGGCTGGAAACGGAACTAGCTCTCTGGCCTCTTATGAGGATACACTAATTCCATTTGTGAGGGATTCACTCCCATGACTGAATTACCCTCCAAAGATGACTAGACATGGCCTTGCATGCCTCACCTGATTGACTGTTAGAATACTGGTAAGCCAGATGAGTCACTACCAAGAACATTTATTTATTTAAGTCTGGAGTCTAGGCTAGAATGGCAGAAAGACAGATTCAGCTCTGATGTCAAACATGGCAGCTATGGGGCCTCTCCAGCTCAGTGACCTGAGGACAGCCTAACTTCTAACATGGCAGCTCTGGGCTTCAACAGTAAATGATCTGATGAACAGGGCAGAAGCTTCGTGGAGTTTTATGATCAGCATGGAAGTCACGGAGGATCACTTCTGCATAATCAATTGTTTGAAGCTGTCCAAGTCTATTCGAGGGAGGAGACAGAGTTCTCACTGTGCCTTAAAACCATTACATGCCCTTTCCAACTCAAAACACTATTACTTTATCTCTCATATTTAGGTAAAAGGAAGGCAGATTTTGTCTCAAAGTGGAAAAGAGCTTATCTTACATACAGAAGAGTTGAAGAGGGAGATGGGATTTAAGAGTATATGAGGACAAAGATCCCATTACTCTGCGAATCTCAGAAGACTTAAAAAACTTGGAATTTGAATTACCATGATCACTCGAGGACAGCATTTAAGACAGAAAAATCACATGAAATTGTCTTGAAAGTAATTTTCAAAGCATGGATGAGGCCAAGTGAGAATAGTTCAGTATTCATAGGTGGTTCATCATCAAGGGGTGGAAAGTCACAAAACAAGGGCATATGTGATATCCAAATTACATATATTCTAGACTATGGCCTACATCCAAGAGGAGATACATAGCAGGTCACTGTATGTAATTATGTTTGAAGATTTCTGAGCAATCATCATTTCTGATATTGAATGATGCCAGCTCATTAATAAGGAAGGGAAAGTGAAATTAGGAGATCATCCTCTTGTCTTTCATAGAAGGAGGATAGGGAGGCTAGGCTAACTGATAAAAGGTAACAGGAGCATCTTTTACTTGCAGCTAAGAATTCATGGATCCAGTTATTTAAAACAAGATCATATCCAAGAGAGAAAAGAGAGTGCTAAGGGTTAGTAGTGAGAAGCAAACAACTGGCCCAAATGAGTTGTCATTTCAATGAAGATTTGAGCTATATTTCTAGAGTTGACATGCAAGATCAAGAGTCAGAAAATCTAGAAACAATAAAGCAAAACTACAGCTAGGTAGAAACTGAACAGTTAAAATAAAAGCATACCAAGGATGTCATGTATTCAGGCATGTCGAGGAGCTTAGGTGACAGGTAGAGCCCATGGAAATAGGATCTGAGGGGGGTGAGATGAAGAAGAAGTCTCATGTCTTTATCGACTTTTATCCATCCTTTATGCTCCTGTTCAGCATGGCTAGCTAAACCTATTGGCCATGTATGAGGGAATGTAGAAAGGAGGCAGACAAATAAGACTATTGTCAAACCCATATCATGTTCCATGAATTCATAGTCAAGTATCAGACCAAGGCAATTATGAATAAGCTGGTTTCCAGACCAGATACTTGTGAGAGGGCAGCTGCTAATATTTGTCTGGCTTTAAATGTGGATCCAGAACAGGGCAGTGAAGAGAAGTGAGGTTGTCTGTGGGCATAGGCATAGGGGACTTTTGCGCTGAGATGGAGCAGGTAAAGGCTTAAAGACGTGATAGAACACTTAATACTAAGGAACATATTCTTTACCTCTCTGATGTGTACTAGGGAATTTTGCAGAAAACTTACAAGTTATCACATGGAATTGTTATGAAAAAAAAAGTTTACATTTTTGAAATACACAGAAAATGCATATTTTTTTAAAAGCCCCAAATAAATATTAGTTGAATAAAATAGCTTTCCGAAGTTGTTTCCTGTTTTCTCCCTGAGCATTTTCATCTTTTTTAGGCCATGTGTCCTTCATTACACGGGCTACTTGTATCTGGCTTTTGTATTCTGGTTGCTATATTTGGATATTTTAATTGACTCCTTTCACAGGACAAGGTGTGTGACTCAATCACTACCCCCAAATAGTGCCTTGTTCATTGTAATTTGCTCTTCAGGGTTTAGTGACTCTGCTTGGTTGGCCACATTTGCCTGAAACAGACAAGCCTACACTTCCCAAATATGAACTCTTAAAGAAGTAAAGCAAATTAATAATGTCTGTTTGCAAGAGTCTGGAGATTAGTGAACAAATAGAATCCAAGCATAATTCAAGTAATAACTAGTAATTTATGAGTTTAATTCCAATAAAATTGACAATATTCTAACTGGCTTTGCAAAACATTTTCTTATCCCACCCTCTGAGGTTTTTTTTTTTTAATTTTTGTTTTAGTCATGAAAATACCTTCATTTAAGAAGAGTTTTAATTTTCAAAAAGAAGTTAATCAAACTGTTAGTCTGAGTCAATTAATTTAAATTGTTTTTTATTTTACCCTTTGCTAAAACTAGATTTTTTTAATGAAAAGCAAATCTATAGATATCGATGCCTCACAAAAAAACATTACCAAATGCCACAGGTAGGCTAATAAAGCCTAAATTACTTAAAAATGTTTTTTTAGTTTGTATAAATATAGATTAGTTGAGAACACCTTAGAAAATGGAGATAAGCATTCAAAAGCAAATAAAAATTACCTGTAATTTTTTTTTGTATATTATGAATTTTATGTTCTTTCCTTCAGTTATGTATACACATGTACATATCACATACATGCATATATAACATATATGAGACTGTGTATCATTTTAAACATAATTTAAGTTAATTTAATAAATCATGTAATAGCACATGTATTAATCTTCTTATAATTGAACTCTTAGTATATTTTCAATTTACATGGGCCATATCTCCTGTTTGGTACTTCAGATAAATCCCTAAAAATAAACCTGTAATTAAAATATATTAAGTCCATGCGTTTCAAGAATTCTCTCTTCTAGTTTCCTATATTGTTTCCTATATAGTCGGGGGTGTTTATAATGGAGGAAAACTTACATTATCACAGAAATCTGGTGATAGTTTCCATCTTTGTGCCAGAAAACATAAGGGCATTCTATAAAATTCAGGAGAATGTTCTAAAAGAGAGAAAAATTTCAACCAGGAGAGAAAATTTCAACCATTAACAACAAACTCTAGCAGGGAATCCAGAAAGGTGTCCATCTAATGGTTTGAGGCCCAGGCTTGAAGATGACAAATAACACTTCCTCTCAGCCCATTAGTGAGAACTGAGGCTCGTGGCTACACCTAGTTGCAGGGAAAGTTGGGAAATAGATTTTCGATCCACTCAGAGCAGTCCTTTGTTCAGCCACAACTCTATTACTATGGAAGAAGGGAGACTAGATTTAGCAATCAATCAAAAGTGCCACTGTACTCTATAATTATTATTCACTGCAGAAAAAGTCATTTTAATGACTACACTTTGTTGCCTATAATTTAAATCCCCCCTTTCTCTATATCAAATCAAGTGTCTATAAAAGACAACTCTTTACAAGACTTTCTAGCTATTACAGAATAAACGTACAAAGTACACGGAGTATGGATTGGGCTTTCAACTTTTGATTATATTGGGGACTTGGTGTTAATATTGACCATCTCAGAGCCCCCAGTTTTGACCTGAGTCATAGAGAGAACCAAATAGTTCTATGATAGCTGTGAGAGAATCCTTACTATCTTTGGGGCTGGGTTTGAGAAAACCAAATTAAAACAATGTTTTTCCTTTAAATTATACATGTATGTAACATACATTAAATTATAAACATTTATATGGAAATTTTAGTATATTAAATCATAAATATAAATATATAATATTTATTAAATGTACACATAACATATTAAATCATTTACATGATTTGATTATATATATACATAATTTTATAAAAGAATGATCTCTAGGAGATACATAGATATGCATAGATATCCTAGAGATCTTTTTTTCCCTATATAGTTCCTTTTTAATTCATCCTGATATTGTTAGATGGGTGAAATAGCTTCCTGATTTTTTTCTGAAAATACTGACTAGAAGCTTTAGAAGTTTTCTTCTGTCCTCTGAATTTTCTTACCTACTCAAGAATCTACTTTGAATTTCCTCATCTTGTTGTGGGTTCTTTTCCTTTTTCATGCTCTTAGCTTTTCTTAAATGTCTAATTACTTCTATTTTTCTTATTGTTTCTTACTATTTTTCCATTTGCATCTAAGAATGAGAGGTTAGACAAGTGACCAAGGCAGTACCTTAGAAAGACTTGATGCCTGAAGGTCTTCACTTCAGTGTGAATTGTGGAGATTAAAACATTCCCCTTGGCTTTCCTAAAGACCAGTAGGACTGGTGGTTTTCCTCTTTGGTGTGAAAACAAATCCTAGCCCACTTACTCCACTTTTAGAGCAGAAACTTCTAATTCTTACTTTGAAGAAAATGTCTGGTTATGGGCTGCTGAGTGCATGGGGTGGGAGGGAAGTGAGGGATTACTTATACTATATGCAAACCTTTTATTACCTCTACAGCGGGGCCCATTTTTATTCCAAATCTCTTTCCTGCACACCTTTCTTTGTTCTGGACTTCTTATTCTAACCCTTTCAGTCCCTCATCCATGCCTGTCAAGTCCAAGCATATGGACATGCTTCATATTTTTATACAGTGCTTCACCAGTGTCTCCAACCTGCTGTCCTTCTTTCAAAAATGTGTTTAATACTGTTGATTATGAGATTTAGGTCTTTTATTTCTTTCACATAATTTTAAGGTAGTTTAGGAGGGTGAAATGATTAATTCATGGATTAAGTCTACCATCCTGAATAACCTGCATATGTGTATACACCTAGGGTATTATTGTACATACTATTTTGAAATTTTCCCTTTTGCTTAAATAGGTATCAAAAAGATGCTTTATTCATCAAATACTTTCCTGTAACAGTATTTTAATAGTTACATGAAACAACATTTAATGGATGCATACAAATTAATATACTTATTTCCTCATTTTCCCAGTTTTTATTTTATTTTTTTTTTAAGATTTTATTTATTTATTTATTTATTTGTCAGAGAGAGAGCGAGAGAGAGCGAATGAGCACAGGCAGACAGAGTGGCAGGTAGAGGCAGAGGGAGAGGGAGAAGCAGGCTCCCTGCCGAGCCCACTCCCCGATGTGGGACTCGATCCCCGATGTGGGACTCGATCCCAGGACACCGGGATCATGACCTGAGCTGAAGGCAGCTGCTTAACCACCTGAGCCACCCAGGCATCCCCCCAGTTTTTAAATAGTGACCAATATATTCCCTTGTACTGAAGTCTTTATCCCTGTCAATAATTACACTCAGGATAACGTACTGAATAAAAATGCAGATTCAAACACTGATTAGCTGCCAATGGGCATATCTAAAGTTGTGAAAGTTTATATTTCCTTTTTTAAGGATTTATTTATTTATTTATTTTAGGGTAGGGGTGAGGGAGAGGGAGAAACAGTCTTAAGCAAACTCCCTGCTGAGTGCAGAGTCTGACACAGGGCTCCATACCACAACCCCAAGGCCACCACCTGAGCAAAACCAAGAGTCAGACACTCAATGGACTACACCACCCAGGTACCCTGACAATTTATATTTCTATCACAAGTGAAAAAGAATACCCATTCTCTGGGTTTTATTATTTTCAAGATGGGCCAACAGATAGTAATTAAGTGGATTTTATCATTGTTTAATTTGCATATCTTTGGTGACTGCACAAATTCAAGATAATTATATATTTTTATTAATCACTTGTCACTTTTGTTGAACGTGAATTATCTGTCCACACTTTTTGCCCATATTTCTATTGACTTTTTGTCATATTTCTCATTGATTTCAAACACAGGGAAGACATAAAGCTTTATCTTTGATTTTTAAAATATTTTTCCAGTTTATTTTTAATATTTTTTGGCTTTGTTGATTTATTGATCAAAAGTTATATTATAGAGAAACAAAATCTCTCATCTTGTTCCTATATTTTATCTCCAGTAGTATCATGTTTTAAAGTGTGTGTATCTCTAAATTACATAGTCACTTTTACCTTTACAGTATTTTTTATTTATCAATATTCTAGTACCTATTCAATCTACAGTCTAACTTGGTAGACATATGAGCAAGGATTTACCTTAATATTATTTTGCCAAATTTTTAGCCAAATGGTCCCCAAACTATTTGTGAAATAACACAGATTTTACATATTGATTTCAAATGCCAAGCATGTTATAAACATAAATATGAGGGGAGTTGGCACTTATTCTTTTCTATTCCATTTCAGTTGTATCTTATGTGTATGTGCATATCTTCCCTCATCCTAGAATGAGGCAACATGTGGTTATGCTCAATTTTTTAAAAACAGGTATAGGAAATGAGGGAATCCTTGGTGTGGATCACTTTCTAGCTCTGTGGCAACTGGCTACTTTTCTCAGATATCCAGCAAGTGAATGTGCACAATACCTATCCAAAATTTCAGGGTCTAAAAGGGTCTAAAATATAATCTTTCATCCTAACTCACTGATTTTCTGCTACTTGGAGCACATGGATTTCAGGAAAACTAAAACTAAATAATTTTCATGCATGCCCAGGTTTGAGATCCATTGATTTACATCATATCCTTGTTATGAAATTTTCAATAAATCTTCTTGCTGGACCAAAAATAAAATACACTAAAAATCATCATGGCAACCACACATGACAAAACAATTATATGTAACACATTCATTCTTAATATCCTTATGAACTAAATGGATATGTTAGCAGTGTTTATCAGGATAAAACAGTGCTTGGCAATGGTCAAACTGGAATCATAGACCAAGCTACACCTCATTGCTTTGTATAAATAAGGACTACAATATTTTACTTCTAACTGTATCTCAAAGATAGGCCAAAGTTTGGAAATTTTTTAATGTTACTCTCCCTTCAATCTTTTTTTTTTTTTTTTGAAAGAGATGGGTTTCATTAAATTGTTTTGACCATGAGTCAGAAAATATCTCCTGGCCTACACCACCAAGTAGTTATCCACATATGGAGATAGCTGAGATGACTCTGACCTCCAACACTTTGCTTAGGAAACCACCTTCCCAGAAATTTAATGTGTGAATTCTATGGTTTCAATTTTCCTGCATTATAGGTATCAGCTCAAGCTGGCAACTGCAGTCTTTGAGGTCAGCAGACAGTATTCATAGGCATGCTGTTAGTATTGCAGCTGTGTTAATGTGAAGTTTAAACCCACTGGTCTGAAAAAAAAAAAGGCAAAATGTTATGTGAAACTTTCTGTAACTCCTCACAGTGTGAAGTTTTAACTCAGGTTTTTAAAACTGACTTCCTCTTCTACCCCACTCTCATTCCCACTGGGTATTTTTTTTATTCATGTTTTAAAAATTGCAGGAATCTATTGTTAAACATTTATAAGAATTTCTTTTACTTTTTTAAGACATTCAAGTAGTGGTGCCTTTTGAAATATCATCAGATACAGAGTTCCCTTTGGGAAACCATTAAGTCAAAAAATTTACTTTCTTTTCCCTAAGGTAATACAGTGGTTTATCATTCACTTTCTAAATTCCTTAATTTGGTTCCCAAGAAGTAACCATTTTATGTGCATTGTCAAATATCTGATGAGAATCTACTTATTCTAAAGCTGTTAGAATAGTTCTCAAAATTCCCAAGGGGCTTAAGTTTTGAAGGCTTTCTTAAGTGACTTCATCAAAACTTGTGTTTCTCTTTGGAATACAGGGAGAGCAACTGTGAGTGGAATGGGCTTGAGTTTTTACGGTTACAGATTAATTTTAAACCCTAAATCCATCTCATTTTAGTTTTTAAAAATACTAGGGAAAACAAACATAAAGAGAGCATGTATTTCAAGAACAACCGTTATTTTACCTTTTTAAATTATATGCCCTTTACAAGTTTTAGGCAGGCACTTCAGAGCCCATAGAGAAACAATGTGACAAAGCAGGGGCTTTGGAGCTGAGAGGGAAATGACTGTTTTGCCCAGTATCTATCTGCTCGAACATGCCACCTCGTGAACTTTCATAACTACTGATTCTCTCAGCTCTACTGCCAAAGATTTTGATTAAATTGCTCTGAGCTAGATTCTAGGCATCCATAGTTTGTAAAGCTCTGCAGGTGATTCCAATGAGCAGACACCGTTCAAAATCGCCGCACAAAAGCATCAGTCCTGCACCTTCACGGGCTTCAGAAATACCTGTGGAGATTTTCCAAATTTTATATGCCCGGCTTTTAACCATGGACAACTCTGATTCAATAGAATGGGACAGATTATCTTTGGAAATTTCAGGAAGATTTTTTTGGTGTCACTATTTTAGAATGTCTAAAATCTTAGAGCTGTTCATGTTACCTTAGTTCTGCCTCAGTTTCATAATGGCTTCTAAGTGGCTTCTACATTTTCTCAGTTGATGACAACAATTTTGTGAAGTAGATAGGGCAAAAATTGTCATCCCTACTTGACAGATCAAAATACTTGAGTTTAGAAAAACTAGGTAGGCTTACCGATAGCACTGAGTAAATGACAATGATTACAGTTATGCTTGGGTTGTGTAATGACAGCAATAATCATTATAATTTATCAAGGGCTTATAATTGTTATTCTGCAAATTAATTTTTGTATTAATTAACTGACATGCCAGTTATTCCTTTCTTTTCTAACAAAGGAAACTCTAGAGAACAGAATCATTTTATTCAAATGTGGTGGTAACCCAGCTAAGCCTATATGGAACACTGAAAATTATACTGTGAAATTTCTGCTATTTGCTTACTGATTGGAAGTCCTCCCTCATATCAGAGGCCCTTCCAATAAAGAAAAGAAGGCTTTGAAAGAAAGTGTGTCAGGAATATTGTTTATATCCACTGACTAGTGATCAATTCACCTGAATCAAATCCAACACTTTACACCTTTTTACTCATGACAGAAGAGTATTGTTTTGAATATGACTAAAATTGTGAAATATATTAATTTTCAAATAATCAGGAAACATGTTTAAAGGTTAATATCTTAAAATTCATTCACTGATAATTTCTTAGGAACATAAAATAATAGAAATTTGGAGGATCTCAAAATCTATTCCTTTCAAAACCAGGTCTCAGGGTTGGTTTGTGCAAAACTTCAAATAATAAATGTGATTATAAAGACTATGGAGAAATGTGTTGAAAATAGTATTATGATCGTCCAGAAAACTTTTCCACACCAAAATATTCCAGTGGTTTTGGTTTTTCTTTTTCTTTTCTTTCTTCTTCTTTTTTTTATTTTTATGAAGGTAAACAAGTTTTTCTTCAACATAATATGTTTAAAAACATTCAAAGCATTTTCATCCCCTCTAACACTATTATTGGTGAGAACACAGTTGGTTGACTTCCTGTTCATATTAAACTTCCATTGATTTTTTTTTCTTAGATACAGACTTAATTAGGGAAAGAATCAGACTGAAAATTTTATTGTTTCAATATTTATCAGAGATTATTTTCTGCTTTAGTGTGGTCAGAATTTCCCTCTCTGCTTCGATTCTTTCCTTGTCTTTTTCAAAGCTTGTGTTTAGACTGATAAGAGTAAACATTAATATTAGCCCTCAGTTGAGGAGAGAGAGGAAATAAAAAAGTGATTTTTATGACATTTCTCTAGATTTATAAGATTCAGTACATATTCCTTTTGTTTAGGGCAAAATTATGAGATTATTGCTTCATGTAACTTCTCTTTTACAATGCCAACTCTATGTTATTTGACAAGATGACAATTTCTGCCTAGCTGGACTTCTAAGATGTGCTAGACATGTTTATCTCATTTTGATGCTCTTATTATAAACTGTATTTCAACAACATAGGTCAAATTTTCCAAGATCCTATCTTACAAAAGAAAAGAATTCTAGTAATTACTTGCCTTTTCTATTGCTTCTGGTTATGAAATGACTGCTATCTGCCTATGAACCAGACATTACCCAAGAGAAAAACCATCACTGGAATTATGGAATTTTTAATTTTAAAGAACATTAAGTAACATTTATACCAACACTTTCCTTCCAGAATTGGATTAATTGCCATCCAAAGAGGTGTAGTGACTTAACCAAATCTTAGAAGCTAGCTCATCGTTCAAAGATGACATAAACCAAGGGAATTGTTCTCATCAATTGGATAGATTCGTGTTCCATTAATTGCCATCTCACATTTAGTTATAAAGTCCTTGAACAGCATTAACCCTGAGGAGGTTCATGTCTGAATTACGTGAAATACTGTGTAAATGTAAGTATTTACAATACAGTATGTTTTCTATGGAAGTATTAGAAATAAGACACTAAGGCAAAAGGTAGAAAAGATGACTTCTAACTAATGAGTCAGGGAAGAATTTTCAGGAAGGATGTTGCTTGATCTGCATTTTGAAAGAGAAACAATTGCAAATATAAATAAATAGCTTCTAAAGGTAAAGGGAGTATCATATGCAAAGATATGCCTCTTTAAGGAACAAGGAACAATTCTCTGATTAGAATGTACATTTTTTAAGGAGGGGAAGAGCATCAAGAGATTAAGATGAAGACAAGCAGATATGAGAGACCCTACATATCATGCAAAGAGGTTTGGACATTAGCCTTTGTCTTACATGGAACCAGAGGTGAAATGATCAGATTAGAAATTTTATTCCAGGTTTTCTCTTCTCTCTCACCTTATAGTCTCTGATTCTCTCATGATCAGCTACATGTGGATGCCTACAAATGTGTACGTCTAGTCATGGCCTCTCTTCTAAATTCCATGGTTATTGAGCCTTTCCTTGGTGAGATGCTGACTAAAGCATAAATTAAATATTAATAATGCTGCATGTATTATATTATCTCCCAACTTTCTTCTTATGAGCTATTCCTGATATGTGTTAATGATAACAGTAGTTGCCTGGAAATTTGTGGATTTTTTTTTTTTTTAATTTCTTCAACCAGCCAGACAGCATTCGGGATACAATAAGAGAGACTAAATTCCTCTGAAGAATTTCCTCTTAACCTACATAAAAATATGGTACTGGCCTTCTGCTCATATGTATTTTTCTAAATAAATACTCTGTTAGAAAGAAATATCTCTTACATACCATGCATATTATGTTTTGTGTAGTAAATCAATAGGATGTTCTCTCCAGTGATATTGTTTTATCTAATTTCCAAGGGCAATGAGAACTTGTCACTCTAAAAAGCAAGAAACAAAAAAATTTATGCATGCCCCTCATCTCTGAGATCCCAAAGAATCCTATTTATTAAGTGAGTTAGAGTCTTATAGATCATCTGCCTGGTCACTTTTGTGGACACTGGGCCCAGTTACTACAGTATGAAACAGATGGGTGATGAAAAATGAATCCAGTATCCTAACAGATAATCTTTGGAGAAAGCAGTATTTGAAAAAGAACAATCTGGTTAAGATACATACTTTCTTATGAACAAAGAGTAAGGGAATTTGGGTGCCATTGCCCACAGGTACTGGAGAATTACTGTTCTTCACCATATCATGATGACCAAACGTGGGAGAAGCTAAGAGTTAAGTTTATATACGGAGCTCAGTATATTGAACAAATGTTACTCTCATTACAATGCAGTCTACCTGCAGTTGAATCTCAACTCTGGTCCTCATAGTTATTTATGGTTTTTCTCACCTACTAGATGATAATGAAAAAAAAAAAAGATCTCCCAGATTTTGGGAGGATTAGATAAACTTTCTCATTTAAATTAGTCAGCACATTTCATTGCATGTGTTCAAGAGAATATAATTCCCCCTTTTTTTTCCCATACTCTGTTGGGAATTACTGAAGCATCACATTAAATATAAATATAATTCAGTTGTAGAAATTAAAAGTATCTTCTGAGCTATATTAATAGACATACAGAGAATAGTTTAAAGGAACTCTACAGGGACATTTCCCACCAGAGAGGTAACATAAAGATGATTCTAAGGAAATGAATGGCTGTTTTAAAGGTTATTTTTTTGCTAAATAGTTTGTAAATGGTATTTTGTGTGTCATGTATAGTTTTAAGAAAACAAAAGAATATTAGTCATTTGTTTGTCTTTTTTCTTCCATAATAAAAATGTATTCGTTTATACTGCTATTTATGCATATGTAATAAGTCTGACAATCTTCCCATAATATGAATTTAAACATATTGAAATCCAAATGAAATGCAAATGAGTTATTTCAGAAATGGAGCATGATTTAGACATGTCAAACTCATTGATTTAGGTTGATGTTTTAGAAAAAAAATGTGAGACAAATAATAAAAAGTAATGCATTCCATTTGCTATAAGAATACACTAGGCAAAATCAGAGTGATATCTATCATATATATACTTATAACATTATATAAACATATTAGCACAAATTATAGGACATTATTCCAATAATATTTCTTTCTAAGAGAGAAAAAATTTCCCACCATTTTGTTCTTGTGCTTATTGATTTCCTGCCACTTCCCATGAATGTATTGGTGGTGACAAGGATGGACAGTGGCGATACACTTATCCATGTGTCATAGCTGTCCCTTTTACAAAGTGGAAATGTAATCTACTTATGTAATGTTGCAGACCATATTCTCCCTCTGAAACTAATTCAGAATTCCCCTTGTTATCTTCTGGGCATGTGAGAGGATATTTAAGAATGAAGTGTATCCCAAAGAGAAAATAAGAATAAACCACACTATGTTCAAACTGATTCCTTCATGATTCATGACACAAGAATACATTTTGTTCATACTCGTACAGATAAATTAACAATGACACTATTATACCATTTCCAGTACACTGTTACATAAATTAATTTGCATAATTTATGCAAATATATTGCTATATATTCCGTTGACCTATTAAATCACTTCATTTCCAAATATCTATTCAATTGAACTAATGAAATTGTAGAACAGAGTCAAATAATAACAGGCTATAGAGACAGCTGTCAATATCATTCCACTCTTACCTATTCCTTACTTATATTTTACATTTATACTTACTTATATATTTACATTTTCCTTGATATTTAGGCATTGGAAACAATCGTAAAGTCATTTCATACAACTTCTGGATCCAAGAAATAAGTGTAGAAAAGTGAATAATTTTGCATCAGATCTCCCTGAAATTATTTTGTAATAATTTAGTTTTCCAATTCATCATCTCTTGTTCTTTTCCCTTTTCCATCCTGAAAAAATCCAGCTGCTATTTCTGGTTTCTATATTTTCTTAATAATCTGCCACTCTCCCTTTCACCCAGTGTTGAAGCCTAGTGGTATCACTGATTCTATTTCTTCATGTCCCATGACAAATATGTCATCAATTTTTGTCAGTTTTTCTTTTTCAATCTCCCACAAACATCCTTGCTCCATATTCTTAGCTGCCAACATATTTCAAATTTAAACTCTCATTTGTGACTCGCTAGACTATTGTAATATTGCCAATGACTTCCCTATCACTAGTCTCTCGCTCACTCTATCTGGCATCCTGAGACCTCAAGTACTGCTTTAATTGCAACCTTCCACTGCTAAAAACCTTTCAGTGACTCTCAGATGACTGCCTGATCATTTCATATTTAAAATGAATAAAACTATGACCCTGGTTTAGATTTAAATTTGTGCTTCATATCTCACTGTTCCATAAACCTAGGCAAGCCATTACATTCGCTATCATTCATTATCCTCTGATGGTATCATTATACCTTTGCTTTTGCCATATCTCTGCAAAGAACATTCTACCCATAACCTCTACCTGTGAAAACCCTACTTATAAGACCCCTTCCTTAAGCAATCTTTCAATATTTCTCTAATAGCTTTATTGTACTCCAGCACTTATCTTAGCTGTTTCTTATTCTACTCAATCATGTAAGTTGTGTTTTGTCACTCTGAGGACAGAATTAATGTGTCAATTTTTGTCCTTAATATTATTTTTATAACCATTATGTGGTAAACTTTCATATAAATGTACAAATAGCCATCATATATATGTACACATGTGTATGTATACATATACATATATGCACACACATCTCTTTACACATACACACACACACACACACACACACACATTTCTCTCATCACTTCTTGTATTCTCCCTCCATGCTTATGAACCTTGGGCTTAAGGCAAAAATCCTATAATGTTCATCTTGTTAGAATATGAGATCCCTCATTAACTCGGAGTATTAAATGAAACAGTTGAATTAGTAACCAAATCGACAAAGAACCAGTTGAATATATGTACGATTAGGGACTTTATCATTTTGTTCTTAGATTAATTATATGGTTCATTATACTGGAATGTGTGCTTAATTTAAACTAGTTTTTCCCTTAGATTTTGGTCCTTGCCATCTGGTTTTATATGCTTTCCCTTTAAAAATAACAATTGTATTTTACAAGTCTGACTGTACCAAAATAAGAATTATAATAACCAATGGAAACTGAGAATGAAGAACTTGGCCCAAACAAAAAGAATGAATTTTAAACGAAAATGACATATATGATATAGTAGCAGCTTCTCTGAGTAAGAATGAACTGATGGTATTTTTCAGCACCACTGTGTAAAGTTATCAGTTCACATATTCTATTCAAAGTACTTGAGGTCACTGTAAAAAAGATGAAACTTTTTTCTCTATCATCTATTTATTGTTATGAAGAGATAACTAATCCACGAGTAAAAGAGGTCAGGAAAATTAACTAACAACCAACGCACATGTTTATAAACTAACTTTGTCACTTTAAATGTTTCCCCAACACTAATTTCCTTATTTAAGTTGATTATTTGAGTTCATTGTTTAAATGCCCTCCCTCTCCATTTTTCATTAAATTTACTAAGGAAATGGTGGGAAAATGTCTATGACAACATTAGATGTGAGGAAAAGCTGGCATCACCAAGCTGAGAATTTTCTGTAAGAAACTTATGAGGTCAGATTAAAGAAAATAAGGACTACTAGAATAAAGAAACCAAAAAATTTTCTGGGAAATTAGTGGGCAGAATCCCCAGCAAAACATCCCTCAGGCCAATGGGAAAGAGCAGGATACAGAGGCAGTGAAGTGACTGGAAGTGAGAAAGACAGGGATCTCAACGTATGTAGAATTGGCATAATAAAAGCAACAAAAGAAAGATACTTATCATCCTTCCTATATGGAATGTGGTTTGATAGTACCAGACATATCTCCTCCCTGTTTGAATTCTACCTCACAGAGCTTAAACGCAAAGAGCTGCCCTAATGTGGGTGGAGCATTCTCCAGGTTGACTGTCCTTCTTTGTACTCCAGGATGGGAGCCATATTTCCTGAATCACATCTATCTTCTTTCTTACTTTTCTCCTTTGTTTCACTAAAGCACATGCTTAAGAAACTAAGTACTTAGAAGGTATTTTTCCTCAATTCTTGCCTGCCTGAATACCTTTAAAATTCATTGGCCTAGTATATTGAAATAACTTTCTCTTAAGACTTGAAGGCTTGATTTTAGTTCCTCTAGTATACATCACACCATTGGTAAGAAAATAACAATCTCTTTCTACTTCTAGTCTCTTGTGGCAAACAGGCTTTGTTTTCCCCTCACTTTTTTCAAAGGTATTTTCTCTTTTAGATTTGTTTTTTCTGTCTCTAATATTCACAGTGATGTGTCCAGCTGTTTCTCTTTTTCATTCATTTCATTCAGTGGCCTCTTTTGAATCTTAAAACTATGTCCTTCAACTTTGAGAAATTTCTTATATTTTAGCTTTTATAAAAATTTCCCTCCTCAGTGTTAAGTGTTATCTCTATTCAATTCTTTCTGCAACTCATTAAAGTTAGAGCTTGTGGACTGATCTCAAGTTTATCTCTTTTCTCTCATATTTCCTGCCCCCTCTTTTTTTATTGTATCATATGAAAAAATTTCTTCAACTTTATCTTCTGAACATTCTATTAAGTATTTATTTTATAATCATATTTTAATTTCTAAGAGTTCTTCTTTGTTCTCTTATTGTTTATTGATTCCTTCACCAATTCTGATATGTTGGAGGAGCGGGGGGATTTCTCCATATCATCAAGCAATTCTCTGATGTCTACTGGGTACCCTACCATTCAACTCAAGGCTGACACTAATTGGAGAAGGAAGAGGACTTCAGCTACCTCCATTTTGATCTTTGTCTGCATTTTCAGGTTAAGTTCTTTCCAGTTTATCTCTTAACTCAGGCAAAAGATCTAACAGGCAAAACATTCCATGATGGAACTATATCCTCTAGCAATAAGGACTGCCCTCACACCAGCAAGACTTTAAGTAATTGACCCCAAGACAGTGATCAATCAACCTGAACTTTACTGCCCACCTGCATGTACCCACTAACCTTTGTCCCAACATTTTCCTTATATGAAACTAGTAGTATTGGGGTGTCTAGTGGCTCAATTGGTTAAATGTCTGCCTTTAGCTCAGGTCATGATCCCAGGGTCCTGGGATCAAGCCCCACATCAGGCTCCCCACTCAGTGGAGAGTCTGCTTCATCCTCTCCCACCCTGCTCCAGCTCACTCTCCCTATTTTCCTCTATCTCAAATAAATAAATAAAATCTTAAAAAAATAAAAATAAATAAGACAAAGTATTTTCAGCACTTTGGAGTCAGTCTTTGAGACATTAGACAACTGTATTCCTGATGTTGGCCTCGCTGAAATAAATTACCTTTCTAGTTTCACCACCACTAGTCTATCTGCCTTTGGACCTTGTCAACAGCACATAACCAAACTTGGTGTGTTTGGGACTGATAGAATAGGTAGTTAGACATGAACTGGAGGCAAAGGAGGTGATAAATAGGTGACACATTAGAAGCTGAGGGCACAATATTCTGACTTTGTGGCTTTTAACATCTTGGCCTTAGGGCTTCCAATACCCCAGAGCTGACAAACAAGAGCCATAGGAGCAGAAATGGGCTCTTCTCTTCAACCTCAGCCCCAGGGTAACCTATAACTTCATTATAATATATTTACAATGTGGTTTTGACTCCTCGATGAGGGAAGATAGCCATGAGACTTCCAGCAAGAATCTTGTGGGGCCAAAAACTCCCCCTCTCAACTGGTATGGGGAGCCCCTAAGATGACTAGAAACAACCTCAGTCAGATAATGCTCTAGGTATGACCCATAAGTTATGTAAATGTAAGGAAAGACAGGGGCACCTAGGTGGCTCAGTGGGTTAAGAGTCTCACTCTTAGTATGGCTCAAGTCATGACCTCAGGGTTGTGGGATGGAGGCCTACATCAGGTTCTGCACTCAGTGCAGAGTCTGCTTGTCCCTCTTCCTCTGCTCCTTCCCCTGCTCAAGCTCTCTCTCATTCTCTCTCTTAAATAAATAAATAAAATCTTAAAATAAAAAGGCAATAAGAAGAAGAAGAAAAAGAAAAGACATCCCTAACCAAGGTACAGTTGATACCTTGGGTCTACCCAATCCACCTTCTTGAGAATGTCCTTAATAAACTGCTTTGTGCTTACTACCTTCCTCTGGCTATCTTTATTTTAGTGTGGATCCTCACATAAATCTCTAGTGGGAAATCCAAGAACTGAAACCTCTTCCACTCACACAATGAAAACTCTCCCACCAGTAATAGGAGCCTCCAGAGCCAGGTGATTTTGCACTCCTGCACCCCAGTTACAGAAATAACTTCAGATCCCACAGATTACGGATACAGTCCTACAAGACTGCCTCCCTCCCAACTTCAGAGGCCAATTACAAGTCCAAGTTGTCACTTGGGTTCTGACCAACTGGCCACAGATTACATGGTTCCAAAGACCCACCCACCCCCCACCCCCCCTGCTTTGGATTTGATTAACTTCCTAGAGTAGCTCACAAAACTGAGAGAAACATTTTACTTAATAGATTACCAGTTTTTTATAAAATAATATAGCTCAAGAACAGCCAAATGGAAGAGAGGAATAGGGCAAGGCATGCAGAAAGGGGCACAGAGCTTCCATGCCCTTTCTAGGATGCCACTCGCCCAGTATCTCCATGTGTTCACCAACCCAGGAGCCCTCCAAACCCCATCTTTTTGGATTTACAGGCAGGCTTCATTACATAATCACTGACCACTGCTAATTAAACTAGATCTTCGGCCCCTTTCAGCTCCCCAGAGGTCAGGGTAGAACTGAAAGTTCCAACCCTACATCACTTAGCTGGCTCCACTGTCAACCATTCCCTTTCCTTAAGTGCTTTCTGAAAAACACCTCATTAGCATAACAAAAGACACCTTTATCCCTCTCATCTCAGAAAATTCCAAGGGTTTTTAGGAGCTCTGTGCCAGAAGAGAAAAAGACCAAATAGATATTTCTTATTATGAATCACAACATCACATTGTTCAACATGCCTTTGACTCCCTGAGAATATCAATTAAAGGGTATTCATATTTATGTTAAAATTAATTTTCAGTTTTCTGAATTTTATTCCTGTTTCCTATGATGTTGATGCTTTTGTCCTATTTAATCTTTAGTTTGTGAATTTTTAAAAATATCTCACGAATCTTGAATACACATTAATATTTAAGATAAAGCACCTTTTTAAAAATATTTTCGAATTTTCATATAGAAAGAAGGAGAGAAAGACTGATTTACTGCAAGAAATTGCATAGGTGTTGGGGCTGGCTAGGCAAGTGCAGAATCTGTAGGAATGGCCATCAGAACTTCAGGAAGTATAGACTGGAAATTCTTGGGCAGGAGCTGAAGCTATACTCCATAGATAGAATTTCCTCAGGGAAATCTCACTGCTCCTCTTAAAACCTTCAATCTGATTGAACCAGACACACCTAGGTTATCAAGAATAATCTCCGTTCCTCCAAATCAATTGATTATAGATGTTAATCACATCCACAAAATGCCTTCATGGCCACACTCACTTTGATTGAATAACTGGGGACTGTAGTTCAGTCAAACTGACACAAAAGACTAACTATCACAAGTGGTCAGATAGGATGCCCACCCCTTTTTTGATGTGAAAGGACACAGGATAGAGACAAAAACAGCACTGATGGTTGAAGCACATCAACTGGAGTCTAGAGTGAGACCACCTGGTTCAAATTCTGGTTCATTTACTTATTGGCTGCTTCTTAGGCTTTAATTTTCTGAACTTCTCTTAGGCTTTAATTTTCTGAAACATAGAATGGGAATAAAAATAATGTCTACTTTAGAAGGTGTGAAGATTAAATATACCAGACATAAAGGATTACAACATTGCGTGTCATGTGGCAAGCACTAGATGAGGGTTTGCTGCTGTTATTGCTGTTCCTGCTCCTGGCTTCTCAGAATTCTATGGTTGGTATGAGGGGCCGAAAAGTGAAGGGATCAACTATTCTGCATTAAAATTCTCAATTAATTTCCCTTCACAATACCAATGTGTCCACAGTGCAAGTTTCCTTGATATTTTGGAAGTAAAACACCTTTTCCTTCATGATAACCCATTCCACAAGTACCATCAGCAGCAGAATCTCCAGTTGTCTCTGCATTCCACCATAATTCTTGTGTCTTTCAGATATGTTTCTGTTTCTCATTTGAAGATGGGCCATCTGTGTTAACGTTACTATTGTCTGTTCTATATTTTATTTCTCTTGTATTATTTTAATAGAATGACAGTGTAAGCTAACACGGGGATCAGATTGTCACTTTAGAGTCAAAGGAATTGGAGACCTTACCCAGTTTCAATCTTTTTTTTTTTTTAATATTTTATTTATTTATCTGACAGAGATCACAAGTAGGCAGAGAGGCAGGCAGAGAAAGAGGAGGAAGCAGGCTCCCCATGGGGCAGAGAGCCCAACATGGGGCGCTATCCCAGGACTCTGGGATCATGACCTGAGCAGAAGGCAGAGGCCTAACCCACTGAGCCACCCAGGCACCCCTCAATCCTTACTAATAGTTTAGGATATAGATAAGTAAGAGGCACAGATAAGACAAAGAAAGAAAGCACTCTCAGATGCTTCATTCCTAGATCACACACATACTCTCTCTGACACACACAGAATAATAAATGAGGTTTTACAGGAATCCTCACATTCAGGCAGTATTTAAGTTATCAAGTATCTCCGTTTTATGCTACAGAAATTATATAGCTAATGTGACACTTTTAAGAGAATCATGCCTCATAAATTCTCTATTTATTTACTTTAAGTATCTTCTTACAAGAGACATTTAGCTAAAGGTATTCTGTAGCTAAGATGTAGGTAAGGTATAGGGACATTCTGTAGATGACCAATCCTGTTCTTGTGCAAATTTATTTTGGCTATTTTAGTTCTTTTGCCTTTTCATATAAATTTTAGAATCAGCTTGTTATTTACAAATTAACTTGATAGGAATTTGACTGAAATTTTGAACTTACAGATTAACATGGGGGAAAATAACATCTTAGCAATATTGTTTTCTAATTCACAAACAGTATATATTACCATTTATAAAAATCAAATTTCAAAATTGCAAGTGTTTTGTAATTTATAGCATATAGACATGGTCAAAGTTTTGACATTCCTACTTTACTGGGAATTTTTATCAACTAGATACTGAATTTTGTTGAAGATTTTTTCTGCAACTATTCAGGTGATCATAAAGTTTTTCCTTTCTTGGTCTGTTGATATGAATTGCACCATTTTTTTTTTTAATGACCAGCTTTGTATTCCTGAGGTAAATCTCACTTTGCAGTTATATATTATCCTTTTTTAATATTGCTGTTTACTGATTGTATTATAGTCACTGAAATTTTGTTAAGGATTTTTGCATTTAGGTCTAAAAGCACTCTCACTCAGTTTTTCTTGCAATGTTTTTATCTAGTTTTGTATCACAGTAAACTTGGCCTCATAAAATAAATGGAGGAGTATTTTTGGTTTTTCATCTTCTTGAAAAAATATGTTTGAATTTGTATTATTTCTTCCATAATATTTGAACAATTCAACAGTGAAATCATCTAGGTATGGAATGTTATTTCTTGGAGGGGAGGGAGATGTATACAAAAATTCAGTTTGGGAAGATAGGTAGATACATAGACATGTGAATACATATAGATTAGATTAGATACATGGATGAAGAAATATTTTTTCTCCTTTGTTTCCCTTATTTCTATTATAAGAATGTGCTGCTTTTATAAAACAAAACAAAACAAAATAAACTAAACTAAACCAAACAAAAAAATCTTTAAATTGTAGTGAGATTAAAGAATCTAATTCAAGTGTTCATCTGGAACAGCAATTAAAAATGAAAAAAGTCAAAATATTCAAAAAAATAATGAGAAAGAACTACATAATAAAAATAAGAGCTACAAAAAAAAATAAGAGCTACAAAATAGTAATTATAATAAGACATTGGTTCTATAGGAGTTAACAGATCAGTTAAGTAAAAGGAATATAATAAATGTGGGAATAAGACAAGAAAATTTGATGATATAGATGGCTTTTGTAACAGTGGGAAAATTCTAGGTTGTTCAATTACAGATACTGGATCAAAAAATTAGTTGGTGAACTAAACACATTATAAAAAAAATTATCAGGTGGATTAATTGTTGAAATTTAAGACAGTGAAGACAGAATTTCCATTAAAAAGTAAAAATGGATATATGTGTGTTATGGATTAAATTGTATTCCTCGAGAAATCCATATGATGAGGCCCTATACCCCAATGTGACTGTGAGGAAAAAGGGATATAGTACAATACACATGTAGGAGAATAAACTCAGATAATCAGTTGAGAAGTCAGGTTGTGAACATCTATTCAAACCATACTCTTTGACAGAGTATTACAGTCCTAAAAATTTACTCAAAAAGAACTCTCTTTAAGGATTAACATTTTAATTACAGAAGTAAGGTAAAAGTGGTGCCTTGTTCACATTGGGCAGATCTTGAAGCAGTCTAATGACAGAGAAAAATTTGTAAAACTATGTAGCAGACTTTAGCTGGCCAAAAAAAAATGTATTTTTCCACTAATTATGCTTGAAATAGGTAGTAATATGCCTATCAGGCTTTTGATTATTAAATAAAAATAGTAGTTAAATTGTACTGTATAGTTTTATGTATATACGGCCTGTTAAACTCAAATGCTTTAGGAGATGGTAGGAACACACACACACATGCACGCGTGCATGTGCACACACATGCATGTGCAGGCATGGTATCCAAGAAGGTTTGTGCCTCGGGAAGGTGATTACCCAGGAGTGTGCAAAATTTCAGCTACATGCCATTCACTGTGGCATTTTCACAATAACAAAAATATCTACGTAAGAAAAACTGGCTGAAGAAATTATGATTGAAAAATATATAACTATTAAAATTATGCTGCAGGAAAGAGAAATTTTAATAAAAATTACATGATATAAGCATTAGAAAGGTTGTTCCTAACTATATGAATATCATTATCACATTGGGAAGGTTATAAACAAATAATTCTTCAACAAATATTTATTGAGTCCCTATTATATGCCTGAGAGTCTAAGGCATAAGACAGAGCTGTCACAACAAAATTATTCCAGTGACCACAACAGAGGTTACAAAGAATTTAAATATGCATTTAGCTGATGTCCCGGGAGCTCACAGTGACTTCCAGATTAATACCAGGGCAGTGTTTTTATGGGCTAGGGGAAGGTCACTTATTTATCCTTGTGGTTTGGGCTCAGGAAGCCATTTTTTTGTCTGTAACCCAAATGTGTCCTGTTTCCTATTTTCATGCTCCTTGCTTGGGATCATTGGTGTAATCCAACCAGTTAGGAAAGACAGAAAAATGGGGGGAGGAAGAAGGAAAGTGAGAGGGATCAAAGAGGAAGGACAAGGGGTAAATTGAGGAACCTCTATCAGGTTGGTTTTAGTCATTTCACAAAGCAGTCAACCAATGAAGGTAGCATGGTGATAGGAGGAAAGTGACAGAACTAACAAATATATAATATGAAAAAAAACAAATATATAATATGAAGAGTTAGGTGCTGTGAAGAAGATTACAGCAGGTTAAGGGAGACAGGGAATAGCAGGGCCCAGTGAATACGTGTTGTGGGGTAGGTGCAATGTCAAGAGGATGATCAGAAACATCTCACTGAGTAAAATATCTAAGAAAGGAAAGGAGAGTGAGCCACTTGTGTATCTGGGGCAGAGTTCCAAAGTGCAAGGAATGTCAAGGAAAGTATTTTGCTTGGCCTATTCAAGACACAACAAAGAGGCCACAGTAACTATAGTAACAAGACTGGACTGGGGGGAAAGACTAGTTATGAGTTCAGGAAGACAGAGGGAGGAGAAAGACAGATTAAATACCTTCTTGTACACTATCATATGGATTCTTGTTTGTTTGTTTGTTTTTTTACTTCTGTAAGATGGCTATCTCATCAGATGGATATATTAATGGCCTAAATGGCAGTTATAAAAATTGGTTAAAAAAAACCAACAAACCTTTCTGTTTATTGCAAATACAGAATGTGCTACAAAATCAAAATATAAAATTGTGTAATTAGAAATTTTAAGCAGCTTTTGAGAATAATGTAATAAATTTAGGTTAAAGAGATCCAGGCAAGAATAAAATAAAAATCATTATGAACAGTAAAGAACTGAAGGCAATGCCTTTCCACTTAAAATTTCTCAGGCTGCACATGATATTTTCCTATGATTTCTATAAGAAAATGTTGTGAAGATATTAGTATTTTACTTCTTTAAATATATAATTCCATAATAATGCATTTTATGTAACTGAAAAACAATGTAGGTTGACTTTAAAATAGATAATTTCGTTAAAACACAGCTTTCCCTACACAACTCCTACCCAAAGAATTCTTGGTAAGTTGAGTATTTTTAATATTAAAAAATGCAATGTAATTTTTTTTTTCTAGTTCCACATGTAAGAATCTTGGAAGTCGCCACGCTATTCTAACAATAAATAAAAAGCTGAAAAAATTGGGAAAATCAGCATATCTTCTAGGATCCATAAAAGAAAAGATAACACAGGGCAAACTGTTGTCCCCAGGAATGGAGAGACCACCGTGGGGGACAGGCAGTGGTAGCTTCCCAGAGCAGAGACTCACAAGCGGGACCCAGAGCCTAGGTAAGAAAACCTGAACTGTAACGTAAGAATTCCTAGAGATTCAACACCAGACAACTCCAAGGGACCCAGTCATAGAAGGATGATTCACAATATTGTGAGATTTACCTTCAGAAACCTGACCACATTCCCACAATAAAGATGGAGAAAATTCATCTCCTGCTTCTTGCAGGGGAAGGGAGAAAGGAGCACTTTGAAATATGCCAGAGCTATTCTCAAGACCTGTCCTCGAGGAAGAGTAATTAACCAGAGCATAAACTATGAGGGTATTATCAGAGCCCAAGTGACCAGGAAAGAGAAATACACAACTCCAGCCATCCATAGGCATCCTGTCCTACCTATGGGAGAGAAAAAAAAGAAAAAAAAAAAGAAAAGAACCTGAGAAACAGTTGTGAAGTTTACAGTCCAGAATCATAAGCTTGCTAAAAGACCAAGACCTAATCACAAGACTATAGAAAACTAACCCCCCACAAATACACACACACCTTACCACCACATTAATAAAAACCTATTTATAGCAATTCCTTTTACCTGGTACATTATGTCTAGCTATCAAGAAAATATTACAAGGCATATCAAAAGGCAAAAACGACAATTTGAAGAGACAGAGCAAGCATCAGAACGAGACATGGCAGGGATATTATATTTATCAGAAAGGAAATTTAAAACAACCATGATTAATATGCTAAGGGCTGTAATGGATAAAATAGACAGGAAGTAAGAACAGAAGGGCCATGCAAGCAGAGATGGAAGTCCTAAGAAAGACCCAAAAGAAAAACTAGAAATCAAAAACATTGAAACAGAAATGAACACATTTGATGGGCCTGATAAAAGACTAGACATGGCTGAGCAAAAAGTTTCTAAGCTAGAAGGTATATATCAACAAAAGTCTTAAGAACTGAAAAGCAAAAAGAACAAAGACTACATAAATAATAAATACATACATACATACATACATACATACATACATACATACATAGAGAATAGAGTATCCAAGGACTGGGAGCAACATCAAAATGTATAACACACATGTACTGGGAGTCCCAGAAGGAGAAAAAAAGAGAAAAGAACAGAAGAAACATTTGAAACAAGAATGACTGAGGATTTCCCCCAAATTAACATCAGGCACTAATCCACAGATCCAGGAAGCTCAGGGAATACTGGCAAAGGCTCAAAAATAAGAAAAGTAAAACCGATGGATCACTGAGGTAATAATTAGTTAAAATTTATGTTACATATACCAAAAAAGACAGTTTGTGAACTGGGAGCACTCAAAACAATTAAATAAGGAGTTAGGCTGAGGGATATGTTGTCATAAAGCAGCTTATATAGTGAGAACACTTTCTTTAGAAAAGAATTCTAAAATATTAGAATTCTTTTAAATGGTAAGGAATCCATCACCACCTCACATTGGTAACCACTTCATATCAACCCTGGGAAACATTTTAATTTTCATTTATAATTTCCAGAGGCAAAAAAAAAAAAATAACCCAGGTCAAATAAACCTTGCAAAATAAGCTAAATACAGTTTTGCATGTCTGACTAAACGGGGTTTGTCTGCTCAGAGAATTTTCAAAGCTGGTCTCCATTGGTTTTTTTAATTTTAACTATCCCCCGCCCTTTTGGTCATCCTCTGAGTCTGCTGGGAGAATGACCAACTATTATAGCATGATTCGCAGTTAACCACCCTTGATGTAGTCAGGCTGAAGAATCAGACATTTGTTGTTTTCATTAGTTGAATCATCAGCCTGGAGGGCCATGTAGTCTCCATCTTCATCATTTACATGGTTATTGCTGATTTCATCCAGTTGTCTGATCCTGATGGATATCATTTGGTGTGTGACTGGGTGCCAACCGGCATTTAAAACCCTCGAGGATATATAAGGCATTAGAGATGTTAATATGATGTCTATATGGAGAACAATAATAAAAGATTAAAAAATTCCCTTGAGCAGAGATTCCCAGAGCCAAGATTTGATCAATTAAGTAAATCAAATGGGTTTCAATTTTTTTAGAAGTTATTTACATACGCACAACATAACCTGTTAACAATCACGTATCCTCATAATTACTTAGGACAGGATGAATATGAGGATGCTGTATTTCAAAAACTAGTGTTGCAGGTGAGTTTTCACCCAGATTAGCTCTCTATATGATGTGAAATAGTCAGGTACTTAAATGAGAGGCATTTCTATGGAAACAAAAGAAAAACAAAGGTTAATTGAGCAAATTATAAATTCAGTTTGAGTTTAGAGAGCATCCAACTGAGAAAAATTTTAGATGCCAGGTCTGAAGCATCTTCAAATGGAATGAGGCCACGCAGTGGCAATCAGAGAGATTTCTTTGTTTGCAGTGAGAACGTCTCTAGTGACCTTTCTGAGTGGCCACATTACAACAGGCACAAAGATTGCTCACACATGAACATAATGAATATCTCACCAACATTGATTAAAAAATTCTTCAACAAAATATGGGTACATTTAATCCAAAAAAACTATTAGAAGAATTAAAGTAAGACTTTCCCAGATATGCAAGGTTGCTTCAAATTTCAAAAACAATTAAAGAAATCCATCACATCAGAAACTAAAGAAGAAAAACACACAAGATTCATGTCAATAGACCAAGAAAAATGATTTGACAAAATCTATTCATGATAAAGACTCTTCATAAATTATCAATAGAGAGGAATAGTCTCAACTCAATAGAGATTATCTACAAACAACCTACAACTAACATACTTAGTGGTGAAAAACTCAAAACTTTTCCATTAAGATCAGGTACAGAGCAAGGGATGCCTCATCTCATCACTCCTTTGAACGTACTGGAAATCCTTGCTAATTCAATAAGGCAAGAAAAGGAAATAAAAGATACACAGATTGGGAAGGAAAACCAAACTGTCTCTGTTTACAGAAGACATGATTCTCTATGTAGAAAACCAAAAGGAGCAACAAAAAAAATCTAGAACTAATAAGAAATTTTAGCAAAGTTGCAGGATGAAAAGTAAATATTAAAAAATCAACTGCTTCCCTATATACCTATAATAAACAAGTGAAATTATAAATGTAAAAACATAATATAACTTACAACAAAAAAGAAATAGGTATAAATCTAACAAATATATACAAGATCTATATGAGGAAAACTGCAAAAATTTACTCTAATGAATAAAACCAAAGAATAGTTAAAGAAATGTAGAAATGTTCATAGATAAGAAGACTCTATATTGACAAGATGTCAGGTCTCCCTAACTTGGGATTGAGTGCAATTGAGTTATTTTATGGATATTAACAAAATATGGATATTCTAAAGTTTATATGGAGAGGCAAAAGACCCAGAATAGTAGACACAATACTGAGGGAGAAGAACAGAGTTGGAGGATTGACACTCTGACTCAAGACAGTATAAAGCTACAATAATCAAGGTAATGTGGTATTGGTAAAAGAATAGACAAATATATCAGTGGAGCATTCTAGAGAGCCCCAAAATAGACATCCATAAATACAACAAGTTTATCTTTGACAAAAAAAAAGGGGGGCAAGAAAATGGAGCAAAGATAGTCTTCAAGAAATGACACCAGAACAACCCTCCAGCAAAACACAAAACAAAACAAAACAAAAACAAAAACAAAGAAAGAAAGAATCTAGAGACAAACCTCACACCTTTCACAAAAATTAACTCAAAATAGATCATAGCCCTAAATGTAAAACACAAAACTATAAAACTTCTAGAAGATGACATAGGAGAAAACTTAGATGACCTTAGGTATAGTAATGCCTTTTTAGACGTATTATCAAAGACATGATCCATGAAAGAAATAACGGATAACCTGGCTTTCATTAAAATTAAAATTTTCTTCTTGTTCAAGACAATATCAAGAGAATTAGAAGAGAAACTATAGACAGGGGTGAAATATTCACAAAAGACACATCTGATAAAAGGACTGTTACCCAAAATACACAAAGAATTCTTAAAACTCAGCTAGAAGAAAATAAACAACTCATTTAAAAAAACCTGCCCAAACCTCAACAGATATCTCATCAAAGAAGAAATACAGATGGCAAATAAGCATATGAAAACAAGTTCCATATCAAACATCATCAGGGAAATAAAAGTTAAAACAACAGTGAGATATGATCATACACCTAATAGAATAGTCAAAATCCAGAACACTCACAGCACCAAATGCTAGCAAGAATGTGAATAACAGGAACTCTCACTCATTGTGAGGAATGAAAAATGGTACAGCCAGTTTGGAAAAGAGTTTCTTGTAAAATTTGCTCTTACCTTACAGTTAAGCTTTTATACTCTTGGGTATTTACCCAGAAGAGGTGAAAATTTGCCACCCAAAAACCTACATTGTTTATAGAAGCTTTGTTCTTAATTACTGAAATTTGGAAGCAATTAAGATGTCTTTCAGTAGGTGAATGAATGAATAAATTGTGGTACAATCAGACAATGGGATATTATCCAGTGACTAAAAGAAATGTGATACTAAGCCATGAAAGGGCATGGAGGAAGCTTACATGCATATTACTAAATGAAAGAAGCCAATCTGAAAGGGCTTCATGCTGTATGGTTCCAACTGTATAACATTCTGAAAAAGACAAATTATGAATATAATTAAAAGATCAGTGGTTGCCATGGCTTGATGGAGGAGGGAGCTATGAATATGTAGAGCACAGGGCGGGGTGTGGTTTAGGACAGTGAAAATACTCTGTATGGTATTATAATGATGGATATATATTATTATATATTTGTCCAAACCCACTGAATGCACAATATCAAGAATGAACCTTAGGTAAACTATGGAATTTGGGTAATTATGATGTGTCAATATAAGTCCATCATTAGTAAAAACATGTAACATTCTGGTGAGTAACATTGATAATGAAGGAGGATATCCATGTGTGAAGGTAGGGTGTATATGAGAAATCTCTGTATCTTCCTCTCAATTTTTTTGTGAACCTAAAACTGCTCTAAAAAATATAAAGTCTTGGGACCCCTGGGTGGCTCAGTTGGTTAAGCGGCTGCCTTCAGCTCAGGTCATGATCCCAGCGTCCTGGGATCGAATCCCACATCGGGCTCCTTGCTCAGCAGGGAGCCTGCTTCTCCCTCTGCCTCTACCTGCCTCTCTGTCTGCCTGTGCTCGCTCTCTTTCTCTCTCTCTAACAAATAAATAAATAAAACATTTAAAAATAAATAAATAAATAAATAAATAATATAAAGTCTTTAAAAATCAGGGTATATCACATAAAGAGGGTGCTTCACAAAACACTTAAGCTTTATTATTTGGATAAATGAAAAATTTCAGAAAACAGAGGAATTTGATAGGAAGCAGAATTAACTTTTATAAGTCTAAATAAGGAATTAAATCATTAACTATTAATTATTTACTATTAACCATTAAATATTAAACCAAATTTTGCTTTTTACTCCATGTGAAGATTTAACTTTTTTTCTTTTTTGTTTTTGGGTAGTTTGCTTTCTATACCAAAGGAAGAAAAAGAAAAAAAGAAAAAGAAAGAAAAGAAAAGAACTAGTACATAGCTTCTCTCTTTTGACTTCTCTACCTTTTTCTAGAACACAAAAATGTAAGTTAATTGGGAGACAGAATTAATGAGAATAGAATTAACATATTTCAAATAGTTCTCTCACTGAAAATAACACCTTGAAAGGAAAGTGTTGTTTTCTGTTGTCAAAAGCAATTATTGCAAATAATACTAATCTCTTGAACCTAATTTTTTATGTATATTTCTGCCTCTAGTTTTTTTCTTATTTATGACCATTTTTAAATTTTACTTTTAAAACAGTAGAGTGAACTGTATTCAAGTCCTAATATAATTTTCTATCATATAGATACATCAAATTATAAAAGTATACTGCATGTTCCAAATCTACTCTGTTCACATGCTTTAGAGAAACCACATTGTTTTTTAAAATTTTTAAAGATTTTATTTATTTATTTGACAGAGAGAGAGAGAGAGAGATCACAAGTAGGCAGGTAAGGGGTGGGGGAAGCAGGCTCACTGCTGAGCAGAGAGCTGGATGCGGGGCTCAATCCTAGGACCCTGAGATCATGACCTGAGCCAAAGGCAGAGGCTTAACCTACTGAGCCATCCAGGTGCCCCAAGAGAAACCACTTTAAATGGTTTTCTTTTTCTGGTGTTTTGAGGTTTACTTTTATTTTATAATATGTTTATTCCTATACAGCTTAGTTTCTTATAAATAAGTGATATCTATTAACACCATGAGAAATCTGTCATGTACACCAGCTCTTTTCCTTTCACTTTCCTCAAATTGTGTTTGTGTGTATATATAATGTGTGTGTGTGTGTGTCTGTGTGTGTATTTGATTTTACATATATATGTAAACCTGTTTCTTGATCCAACAATCTTAGACACTACTGGATTTTCCACTATGTACAATAAGAACAGTGACAATATTATATTTTCCTCCACTGCTTTTCCTGTTCTTTTTCACTCTCAAAATCTCTCTCTCAAATAGGTTAGATTTTTTTATGTTGCCAAGGTTTACATTTGCTTTTTTGTGTATGACTATGCTTTTTGATGCTCTTCTTGATTTCAAAATTGAAAACTGCTAAGATACATTTGCAATCTTATGATAATGAAAATATTTTCACAAAACCAGGAAGTGTGAGTGAATCCATAGATACACTATCATCTTAAGTCCCCAGGCTTCTGGCACAAAAAGGAGAATATTCCAAGCATCAAGATCAAATATAATACTTTAAATGCTCAGAATCAAACCACATTTTCTTGCCCCCTATTTAGACTGTGAGCTTTCTGCCATGTGTTTCTTCTCCAAAGAAATATGCTTGTCCTTTCTCATCCAAAGGTTTCATTATGCTATTATTTGTTAAACAATTTAACACATGGGCATTTCTTCATAAGCCATCTACACAACTGTGATTTTAATTTCTCTCCTTTGGATTTTTTTAAATTTCTTTCCCTTATTCTCCTGGGTTAACTCTACTTATTCTTGAATTTTCTGACCTCTTCCTTAGTGGATTTCTTTTTATTTTTGTTTTAAGCTAGCAATCATATATATTTGCTTTTATTTTTTCTAGTAAGACTAAAAGGAGATAAAATTTTATAATTCTAAGTGTCTGAAAATGTGTTTATTTTGTTCTTGCAATCTGAGGAGGTATAGAGTTCTGGGTGGAACACGTTAAAAAATTTGAAGGCTTTCCCCATTGACTTCTAATTCCTGTCCAATATCAATCTGATCCCCTTTCCTTGTAAATAATCGGCCTTCATCTATGGAATATTTTTTTCTCTTTATACTTGGTATTATCTTCAGAAAATTTTTCATGACATGTCCCTATATGTGTATACAAATTCATCATTATTGGCCCTCCAGAGTCTTCATTTTGGGGAAATTTTATTTTCATATTTCTTTAATAATTTTTCCCAGTTCTTGTAATCTTTTTCTAGGATTTATTTTGAAAAATGTTGATATTACCTGGGTAATTCTCTGCATCTCAACTTTTTTTTCTTGTAATGTCTATCAGTTTTTAAATTTTTTCAATTATGGTGAATGTGATTTTATATATATATATGTATATATATATACATATATATATATGCACACACTACCATTTTAACCATTGTTAAACGTACAGTTCTGTGGCATTAAGAACATTCACATAGTGCAACCATCACCACCATATCCAGAACTTTTTATCTTCCCAAACTGAAGCTCCACATCCATTAAATAATAACTTTCCATTGCTCACCTGCTCCCAGGTCCTAGCAACCACCATTCTAATTTCTGTCTCCCTGAATTTGACTATTCTAAATATTAGTCAATTTGAATGTATCTAGAAACACAGCCACAACGTATTAAAACAATTCTCATTATACATGGTTTTTTTGTTTTTTTTTTTTAAAGATTTTATTTATTTATTTGACAGACAGAGATCACAAGTAGGCAGAGAGGCAGGCAGAGAGAGGGGAAGGGAAGCAGGCTCCCCGCCCAGCAGAGAGCCCGATGTGGGGCTCGATCCCAGGACCCTGGGATCATGACCTGAGCTGAAGGCAGAGGCTTTAACCCACTGAGCCACCCAGGCGCCCCCATTATACATGGTTTTAATATGCACAAACTTCAGTTAACATAGTTTAATTAAATAATACCATATTCCCAACATTACAGGTCAAATTTCAGTGATGATGGCATATTTACTGTGAATAATTACATAAAGTACAAACTTTGCTGCCATAACCCTTTCATCCACAAATAACTAAATAAATGCACATCATGATCAGAGACAAATCACATCACTTCTTGGAACATATTTCTATGATTGGTCACTGTGCATCTGCTTTTCAGTTTATGTACAGAGAGCAGTGTATAGTTTTGTTTCCTCCCTGTCCCCAAATGATAAGCCCATGTGACATTTTCTAAAAACACCTAATTGAAGGAAGAAATAGTCCCATAAATGTAAAGAAAAGCAAATAATTAAAAAGTAATAAAACTGGAAGTGAAATAAGAATGGAATGTAGAAGAGGAGCAAGATGGCAGAGGAGTAGGAGACTGAAATAGCATTAGGTCCCAGGGCTTGAGTTAGGTAGTTATCAAACCATTCTGAACAGCTACAAACTCAAAAGGAGATAGAAGGAAAGAATAACATCAGTTCTAGGAACAGAAAATCAACCACTTTCCAGAAGGTATGACGTGCAGAGAAGTGAATCTGAGGCAACATTCAGGAGGATAAACTGAAGCAGGAGAGGCCGGCTCCCAGAAAGTGATAGAGCACCAGAGCACAAAATTGGAACTTTTAGAAGTCTGCTCTACTGAGGGACATTGCTCCAGAGGCTAAGTGGGGTTGGAGCCCTCACGGGGATAGTGCAGTCCCAGGACCCAAGGGGTCACAAAAAGACTAGGGGTGTTTGAGTGTGGCAGAGCTCCCAGGTATTGGAGCAGGGAAGCCAGCTGAGGAGATGGAGCTGAGCAGTGGGCTCTCAGCTCAGGATTACTTTAAACCATGATCCTCGGCAAAGTTGAGCAACTGTTCTTCAGACAGGAACCCAACAAACATCAGATCTGGGAAGACTCACTTTTCTCCTCTGGAGGGAGCAGTGCAGGAACACAGTGCAGAAATTAGCTGGGTTTGGAGACTCCTAACAGGGCCATGCACCAGAGACAGAAACAATCATAGGCTGTTTGAGCTCAGAGTGCAGCTGGAGAAAGGGAGATGAGAGGGATTGACTGCTTTTCTCTGAGGGTACAGGAGTGGGGCCCTGGGCTCTTGGATCCTATGGGGCTGGAGATTGGGAGGCTGCCATTTTCATTTCAGTCCTCCAAATCTCTATGGAAAGCATTCAGGGAACAAAAGCTCCTGAGAGTGAACCCTAGCAGATTACCTAGCCTGGCCCCTGGCAAGGTCAGTGCAATTCTGCCTCAGGCAAAGACATTTGAAAATCACTACAACAGGCCCCTCCCCCAGAAGATCAACAAATATATCCAGCCAAGACTAAGTTCAACAATCAATGAGAACTGTGGAACTCCAAAGCTAGGGGAATGCAACACAAAGAATTCATGGCTTTTTTCCCCAAGATCCTTAAGTCCTTCAAAGTTAAATTATTTTAATTTTATTTTTTCCTTATCCTATTTTTAAAAAATTTCTCCTCTTTCCTATTTTAATGTTTTTTTTAACAATTTTATCTTATCAGTACCTTTTAAAAAATCTTTTTAAATTTTCATTGTTATAGTCATATTTTATCCCTCCATTGTATTTAACCTTATTTTTTGTATACATATAGGTTTTTTTTCTTTAAAATTTTGGGATACAACAGATCAAAATATACCCTAAATCTAGTGCATGGCTTTGTCCTAGTCTTCAGCCTGATCACATTCTTGCCTCTTTTTTAAATTTCTTTTCTTTTTTCAACCAACTTCTTAGCTTACCAATTCCTTCTTTAGAATCTTTTTTAATTCTCATCTTTACATTCATATTCCATCCCTTCATCGTGTTTACTCTTATTTTTGTATATATATGTTTTCTTTCTTCAAAATTTTGGGAGGTAATTTTTTCTAACAGACCAAAATACACCCAAAATCAAGTGTGAGACTCTGTTCTATTCACCAGTCTAATATATATACTTTTCTTTCTTTCTTTCTTTCTTTCTTCCTTTTTCCCCCCTATTCTTCTCCCCCCCAGTTCCAGGTCTCTTCTGATTTGGTTAGTGTACATCTTTCTGGGTCATTACTACCCTTTTAGTATTTCATTCTCTCATTCATCTCATTCTTATCTGGATAAAATGACAAGGCAGAAAAATCCACCACAAAAAAAAAAAAAAAAAAGAAAGAAAGAAAGAATGAACAAACAAGAGGCAGTACTGAAGGCTAGGGACCTAATTAATATGGACATTAATAATATCTCAAAACTAGAGTTCATAATGATTATCAAGGTGCTAGCTGGGCTCAAAAAAAAAAAAAAACCATGGAAGATATAAGAGATTCCCTTTTTGGAGAAATAAAATCCCTTTCTGGAGAAATAAAAGAACTAAATGCTAACCAAGTTGAAATGTTAAAAAGCTACTAATGAGGTGCAATAAAAAAATGAAGGCTCTTGCTGCTAGGATAAATGAAGTAGAAGAGAGAGTTAGTGATATAGAAGACCAAATGATTGAGAACAAAGAAGCTGAGCAAAAGAGAGACAAACAACTACTGGACTATGAGGGGAGAATTCGAGAGTTAGGTAATACCATAAGACGAAATAATATTAGAATAATTGGTTTCCCAGAAGAAGAAGAAAAAGAGAGAGGGGCAGAAGGTATATTGCAGCAAATTATAGCAGAGAATTTCCCTAATTTGAAAAAGGAAACAAGCATCAAAATCCAGAAGGCACAGAGAATCCCCCTCAAAATCAATAAACATAGGTCCACACCCCATCATCTAATAGTAAAACTTACAAATCTCAGAGACAAAGAAAAAATCTCAAAAGCAGCTCAGGAAAAGAGGGCTGTAACATACAATGGTAGAAATATTAGATTGACAGCAGACCTATCCACAGAGACCCGGCAGGCCAGAAAGAACTGGCATGATATATTCAGAGCACTAAACAAGAAAAACATGCAGCCAAGAATACTATATCCAGCTAGGCTATCATTGAAAATAGGAGGAGAGATAAAAAGCTTCCAGGACAAACAAAAACTAGAAGAATTTGCAAACACCAAACCAGCCCTATAGGAAATATTGAAAGGGGTCCTCTAAGCAAAGAGAGAGCCTAAAAGTAACAGACCAGGAAGGAACAGAGACAATATACAGTAACAGTCACCTACAGGCAATACAGTGGCACTAAATTAATATCTTTCAATAGTTACCCTGAATGTAAATGGGCTGGATGCCCCAATCAGAAGAAACAGGGTATCAGAATGGATTAAAAAAAAAGACCCATTGAAATACTGTCTACAAGAAACTCATTTTAGAGCCAAAGACACCCCCAGATTTAAAGTGAGGGGGTGGAAAACAATTTACCATGCTAATGGACATCAGAAGAAAGATGGGGTGGCAATCCTTATATCAGATAAACTAGATTTTAAGCCAAAGACCATAATAAGAGATGAGGAAGGACACTATATCATACTTAAAGGGTCTGTCCAACAAGAAGATCTAATAATTTTAAATATCTATGCCTCTAACATGGGAGCAGCCAATTATATAAACCAACTAACAAAATCAAAGAAACACATTGACAATAATATAATAATAGTAGGGGACTTTAACACCCCCCTCACTGAAATGGACAGATCACCTAAGCAAAAGATCAACAGGAAAATAAAGGATTTAAATACACACTGGACCAGATGAACATCACAGATATATATAGAACATTCCACCCCAAAACAACAATACACATTCTTCTCTAGTGCACATGGAACATTCTCCAGAATAGATCACATCCTGGGTCACAAATAAGGTCTCAACCAGTACCAAAAGACTGGGATCATTCCTTGCATATTTTCAGACCACATTGCTCTGAAACTAGAACTCAACTACAGAAGGAAAGTTAGAAAGATCTCAAATACATGGAGGCTAAAGAGCATCCTACTAAAGAATGAATGGGTCAACCAGGAAATTAAAGAATTTTTAAAATTCATGGAAACAAATGAAAATGAAAGCACAACTGTTCAAAATCTTTGGGACACAGCAAAGGTGGTCCTGAAAGGAAAGTATATAGTGATGCAAGCCTTTCTCAAGAAACAAGAAAGGTCTCAAGTACAAACCTAACCTTACACCTAAAGAAGCTGGAAAAAGAACAGCAAAGTAAGCCTAAACCCAGCAGAAGAGAAATAATAAAGATCAGAGCAGAAATCAATGAAATAGAGAGCAAAAGAACCATAGAATAAACCAATGAAACTAGGAGCTTGTTCTTTGAAAGAATTAATAAGATTGATAAACCCCTGGCCAGAGTTATCAAAAAGAAAAGAGAAAGGACTCAAATTAATAAAAACATGAATGAAAGAGGAGAGACCACAACCAACATTAAGGAAATACAAACAATTATAAGGACATATTATGAGCAACTATACACCAGCAAATTTAATAATCTGGAAGAAATGGATGCATTCCTAGAGATGTATAAACTACCAAAACTAAACCAGGACGAAATAAAAAACCTGAGCAGACCCATAACCAGTAAGGAGATTGAAGCAGTCAACAAAAATTTCCCAACAAACAAGAGCCCAAGGCCAGACAGCTTCCCAGGGGAATTCTACCAAACATTAAAGAAGAATTAATACCCATTCTCCTGAAATGGTTCCAAAAAATAGAAATGGAAGGAAATCTTCCAAACTCATCTTATGAGGCCAGCATTACCTTGATCCCCAAACCAGACAAAGACCCCACGAAAAAGGAGATTTACAGACCCATATCCTTGATGAACACAGAGGCAAATATTCTCACCAAAATAGTAGCCAATAGGATCCAACAGTACATCAAAAGGACTATTCACCACGACCAAGTGGGATTTATTCCTGGGCTGCAAGGTTGGTTCAACATCCGCAAATCAATCAATGTGTTACAATACATTAATAAAAGAAAGAACAAGAACTATATGATACTCTCAAAAGATGCTGAAAGAGCATTTGACAAAGTACAGCATCCTTTCTTGATCAAAACTCTTCACAGTGTAGGGATAGAGGGTACATACCTCAATATCATCAAAGCCATCTATGAGAAACCAACAGCAAATATCATTCTCAATGGGGGAAAACTGAGAGCTTTTTGCCCAAGGTTAGGAACATGGCAGGGATGTCCCTATCACCAATGTTATTCAACATAATACTAGAAGTCCTAGCCTCAGCAATCAGACAACAAAAAGAAATAAAAGGCATCTGAATCAGCAAAGAAGAAGTCAAACTCTCACTCTTTGCAGATGATATGATGCTTTATGTGAAAAACACAAAAGACTCCACTCCAAAACTGCTAGAACTCATACAGGAATTCAGTAAAGTGTCAGGATATAAAATCAATGCACAGAAATCAATTGTATTTCTATATAACAATAGCAAGACAGAAGAAAGAGAAATGAAGGAGTTGATCCCATTTAGATTTGCCCCCAAACCATAAGATACCTAGGGATAAACCTAACCAAATAGGCAAAGAATCTGTACTCAGAAAACTATAAAGTACCCATGAAAGAAATTGAGGAAGACACAAAGAAATGGAAAAACATTCCATGCTCATGGATTGGAAGAATAAATATTGTGAAAATGTCTATGCTACCTAAAGCAATCTACACAGTTATTGCAATCCTTATCAAAATACCATTAGTTTTTCAAAGAAATGGAACAAATAATCCTAAAATTTATATGGAACCAGAAAAGACCCCAAATAGCCAGAGGAATGCTGAAAAAGAAAGCCAAAGTGGGTGGTATCACAATTCCAGACTTCAAGCTCTATTACAAAACTATAATAATCAAGACAGTATGGTACTGGCACAAAAATAGACACATAGATCAATGGAACAAATAGAGAGCCCAGAAATAGACCATCAACTCTATGGTCAACTAATCTTCGACAAAGCAGGAAAGAATATCCAATGGAAAAAAGACAGTCTCTTCAACAAATGTTGTTGGGAAAATTGGACAGCCACATGCAGAAAAATGAAACCGGACCATTTCCACAAAAATAGACTCCAAATGGATGAAAGACCTCAATGGGAGAGAGGAATCCATCAAAATCCTTGAGGAGAACACAGGCAGCAACCTCTTCGACCTCAGCCACAGCAACTTCTTCCTAGAAACTTTACCACAGGCAAGGGAAGCAAGGGCAAAAATGAACTATTGGGATGTCATCAAGATCAAAAGCTTTTGTACAGCAAAGGAAACAGCCAGCAAAACCAAAAAACAACTGACAGATGGGAGAAGATATTTGCAAATGACAGACATATCAGATAAAGGGCTAGTGTCCAAAATCTAGAAAGAACTTATCAAACTCAAAACCCAAAGAACAAATAATCCAATCAAGAAATGGGCAGAGGACATGAACAGACATTTTTGCAAAGAAGATAGCCAGATAGCCAACAGACACATGAAAAAGTGCTCAACATCACTCTCCATCAGGGAAAAACAAATCAAAACCATAGTGAGATAACCACCTCACACCAGTCAGAATGGCTTAAATTAACAAGTCAGGGAACGACAGATGTTAGCAAGGATGTGGAGAAAGGGGAACCCTCCTACAGTGTTGGTGGGAATGCAAGCTGATGCAGCCTCTCTAGAAAACAGTATGGAGATTCCTCAAAAAGTTGAAAATAGAACTACCCTATGACCCAGCAATCGTACTACTGGGTATTTGCTCTAAAGACACAAACATAGTGATCCGAAGGGGCAAATGCACCCGAATGTTTATAGCAGCAATGTCCACAATAGCCAACCTATGGAAAGAATCTAGATGTCCATCAGCAGATGAATGGATAAAGAAGAGTGGTACATATATACAATGTAATACTATGCAGCCATCAAAAAAAAAACCCCAAATCTTGCCATTTGCAATGACGTGGATAGAACTAAAGGGTATTATGCTAAGCGAAATAAGTCAATCAGAGAAAGACAATTATCATATGATCTCTCTGATATGAGGAATTTGAAAGGCAGGATGGGGGGTCATATGGAATAGGGAGGGGAAAAATGAAACAAGATGAGATTGGGAGGGAGACAAACTATAAAAGACTCAATCTTAGAAAACAAACTGAGGGTTGCGGGGGCTATGGAGGTAAGGTAGGGTGGCTGGGTTATGGACATTGGGAAGGGTATGTGCTATGGTGAGTGCTATGAAATGTGTAAGCCTGATGATGCACAGACCTGTACCCCTGGGGCAAATAATACATTACATGTTAATAAAAATCTTAAAAAAAGAATGGAATGTAAATAGAATAGAAAAAAGTAGCTATCATGGGGTTGTTGACACTGCCTATGGTGATTATAGATACTGAGCCAGAGGATCTACATGAATGCAAATTTTCTGACTTAAATGGGAAACATGATCGTACTGGAAAAGTATGAAGACATCCCAGAGGAAGTGAAATTGGCAACAAAAATTTGCATTAACAGAACCTTTGAAAATATTTCAAGATATTGAAAGTGCAAAGGATAAAACGTTGGAAACTCATCTAAACTTAGAAAGGACGGTGACAATTCACCAATACATAGATAAGTTGTATCCTAAAATATATAATGAGAAGAAGACAAACAGTGTTCAAATCTCAGTATATTCCTAAATCATTTTCTTGCAAAGAAATAAAACACTTTAAATATCAATGTTTCTCATGTTTTAAATTATAGTGTACTGTGGAAACATGAGTGTTGCTATTTTTTCTTTTCTTTTTTTTAAGATTTTATTTATTTATTTTACAGAGGGAGAAAGAGAGAACACTGGGAACATGACCTGAGTTGAAGGCAGACAATTAACCAACCGAGCCACCCAGGCAACCCAAGTGTTGCTATTTTTTCCATTCCCCTATATACTTATAATTTACAATAAGAGTTTTAATGTTTTGACCAAATTTTCTAAAAGTCACAGAACAATCATCATTTTTGTGATTGGTTATTAAAATAATTTTGCATTATTCAGCTTTCATAAATATTCTTATGATCCTGCATTATCATGTAAAGGGAGGCTTGCTATAAAATACAAAACCAATGTAATTAAAAGGGAAATCAGAAAGAAGTCACAATCTGAATGGGAGATTTTAACTAATTTTACTCACTAACAAATAGAACTAGACAACAAAATCAGGAAATATGGGGCACCTGGGTGGCTCAGTCATTGAAGGTCTGCCTTCATCTCAGGTCATGATCCTGGGGCCCTCGGACTGAGCCCCACATCAGGCTCCCTGTTCAGTGGGAGGCCTGTCTCTCCCTCTCCCACTTCCCCTGCTTGTGTTCCTGCTCTTACTGTCTCTCTCTGTCAAATAAATAAAAATCTTTGAAAAAAAATTCCTCAAAATCAGGAAATACACAGACTTGAACTCCCATAAATTTTAACAAACTGGACCTCATTGATATAGATAGATAGATATAGATATAGATATGTCTATCTATATTTACATATAGATATAGAAAAAATCTCCAACTTGAAGTTGAAGAATACCACTCTATTCAAGTTTGTATAGAACATTTATGCAAAGTGACTAAATGATAGTCCATACAGCATTTATCAATATATTTCAGATAATTAAGGTGGTTTAGAGTATGATCTTTAACTACAGTAGAATTAAGCTTGAATTAATAGGAAAAAGATGAAAAAGAAATCCTTGAACTTGAGCAATATAGTTTTAGGGTTAAATCATAACAAACTATGACTATCACAAGAATTAAAAAAATACTTTGAACTCTTTATCAACAGAAATCCTACATATTGAAATGAGTGACATGCAGCTAAAGTCCAGCTCAGTAGAAAATGTAAATCCATTTAAAGATTTCAAAAGCTGAAAAAAAAAATTAAAAAAAAAAGATTTCAAAAGCTGTATTTCAATAGAAGATAGGCTGAAAAATAAATATCTATGTCAAGAATTTAGAAGAAGATTATCAAACTAAATACAAAGAAGAAGGAATCAAATAATAAAAATCAGAGCAGAAATTAATTGAAATGAAAATAAATATATATTAGAAAAGGTCAGCAAAGAAAAACAGTAGTCCTTTGAAAACTGCAGTGTAAAACTCCTCGCAAGTACAATCAAGGAAAAAAAATGAAAGAGAAAAAATACACAAATAACCAAAATCAGAAACAAAATGGAGATATCACTACAGATTCTATAAATATTTAAAAAACAATCAAAATGATATTACAAATTATGCCAAAAAACCCCAAATTTTGAATTAAATGAACACAACTTACCAATTTTGATATAATAAATAAAAAACAAAAATCTGTATAAGATTATATCTACTTGAGAAAATTAATCTGTATTTAGAAAATTTCTCAAATATAAAAATCAGTGTCCATGTGACCTTACTGAATTCCACATCATGAAAAATATAATACCAAATTAATTCCCACTCTTTCAATGAACAGAAAAATAGTAAAGAATTGCCAATTTCTTTTATGAATTCAGTACAGTATTGATAACAAAACCTAATACCTGTGTAACAAAAAAGTAAAACTAAATACTAATTTCTCTATTAACCATAAATACGAAACCCATTATAAGTCAGATCTAGTATATACAAAGAAATATTTTGATTCCACAATTTATTTACTATTACAATATCAATCAACACACTTCATCACATTCACAGAATAAAAGAGAAATCAGATAATTATTTAGGAAAAATCTTCTGATAAAAGTAAACATAAATTTAAATAAAATTTATAGAAATAATTCACTCAATATATGACTTTTAACAAACCAAAGATAGAAAAGAAGGTCTGTAATATGATAACTACATACAAATAAAATAGACAGTATTAAATATTTAATAGGAAATGAAATAGAAAAGAATACATGTTGGCTCTACTTCTATTAATATTATACAAGAAATTTTAATTTTATTAAAATTTAAAATTTTATTTTTTGAAATGCAGTTTTAATGCAAAAAAGTAAGAAAGGAAATTCATAGTATAAGGACTGAAAAAGAAATAATAAAACAGTCATTACTTGCAGGTGAGATAATCGGGTAAACATAAAAAATTAGGGAAAATCTAAAGGAAAGTATTAGTATGTTTATAATATTACTATGATCAAGTAATTAGAATATGAAATTTAAAGCTAATGCCATTTACAGTACAGCAAAGATTTAAAAATCTATAGATAAGGGCGCCTGGGTGGCTCGTGGGTTAAAGCCTCTGCCTTCAGCTCAGTTCATGATCCCAGGGTCCTGGGATCAAGCCCCACATCTGGCTCTCTGCTCAGCAGGGAGCCTGATTCCCCCTCTCTCTCTCTCTGCCTGCCTCTCTGCTTGCTTGTGATCTCTGTCTGTCAAATAAATAAATATATAATCATTTAAAAAAATCTATAGCTAAATCTAACAAATGTTCAAAAACACTACACAAAAAATTATAAAACATTTTTGAGAGAAATTAAATACCTAAATAAATGGGAGTTTATGAATTAGACAATTCAATGTTATAAACATGAAAGTTATTTCCAAGTTGATTTACACTTAATATAATCTTAATAAAAATCCCAGCAAGATCTTGTTACTATTTGATTGTTCTTCACTATTGTATGAAACAATAAACTAATATAATATTTAAAAAGAAATGCAAATTCTAAGAAGAGTCAAGAAATTTTGGCAGAAGAATTGGACAGTAGAAAACATTTATAATATGTGCAACTAAACCAGAATACTAAAAACAAAAAGCTATAACTCTGTAAGGCAACCCTAGAAAGATGAGAAAAATATTTGAACAGGAGTTCCACACAAGACCATAACCAAATGGACAACAGTCAAATGAAGAGGTACACAACCTCATTAGTTATCAATAAAATGCAAATTAAAACCACACTGGGATATTACTAAGGACATCTCAGTACAGCTAAAATGAAAACAATTGCCAATATTAGCATTGACAAAAACATGGACTAACCAGAGTCTCAAATCTTCTTGGTAAGAGACTAAATTGGTAAAAGCATTTTGGAAAATAGTTTTATAGTTTTGATGGCCTTCAGTCATTATAACCCAGAAATCCTAACAAACCGACCCATATATATATGATATATGATATGCATATATATAACATTAACAGTAGCATTATTTGTAATAGCAAATTACTGAAATCTACTGGTGGAAACAACTGAAGTGTCCATCAACTACAGGACACATAAGTAAACTGCTATTATATTAGAACTGGAATATATATAGCAAGGAAATCGAATGAGCCACTACTACATTTTTAAAAAATGTGAAAAAACATGTATGTTTTCCTTTACGGTCAAAAGCAGGGAGGTTTACATATAAGGGTATGGGGTTAGTTACTGGAAGTTAGCATAAGGGGTGTTGCTAGAGTGCTGCAATTATTCTATTTTTTACCTGGGTTGTGGTTACATGAATGTATTTATAAACTTTGCTATAAGTTTTTGAGTTGTATAACTTAAGATGAATGCACCATTCTGTGTTTATGTTACATTCAGGATAGTATTGACTGGCAGGTTGAACCCACCTCTCCATCACACCTCCTGTCTACTAGAATGAAAACTCATGAGGAAATTTATAAATTCATGAAGATATTAAAAATAAGTCAACCAAAATTTTAATATACATAATAAAATTCTATATGCATAGAATCTTAACATCTATTGTTATATTGCCTCTCCTATTAGCACAGCTTTTATTCATGTTTTTAATTTTTTCTTTTTTCTTTCATTTTGAGGGATTCTTTTTTTTTTCTTTTTTTTTTTTTTTAAGATTTTATTTATTTATTTGTCAGAGAGAGAGGAAGAGAGAGCGAACGAGCACAGGCAGACAGAGTGGCAGGCAGAGGCAGAGGGAGAAGCAGGCTCCCTGCCAAGAAAGGAGCCTGATGTGGGACTCGATCCCAGGACGCTGGGATCAGGACCTGAGCCGAAGGCAGCCACTTAACCAACTGAGCCACCCAGGTGTCCCCATTTTGAGGGATTCTTATTAAGAAAAAAGTTAGGGGCACCTGGGTGGCTCAGTGGGTTAAAGCCTTTGCCTTCTGCTGAGGTCATGATCCCAGGGTCCTGGGATGGAGCCCCGTATCAGGCTCTCTGCTCAGCGAGGAGCCTGCTTCCCCCTCTCTCTCTGTCAGCCTCTCCGCCTACTTGTGATCTCTCTCTGTCAAATAAATAGATAAAATCTTTAAAAAATAAATAAAAGAAAAGAAGGTAAATACATGTATTTATCTCCATCAAGGAAACAAGTTAGAACCACAATGCTCCTCTAACTCTCCATGTCATTTATATTGAGACTACATTAATTTGAATCATTTCCTACTACTTAATGAGTGTGGTCTTGCCATCTAAACTATAATATATTCATGTTTAATTTAACAACACTGATTTTTCGTTTTTTAACTTTGAAATTTTGGTAAGCTCCCTCCTGTTCTGAACCTTCATACTAGAACACGTGCTACCCCTGTATTTGGAATGCTCCCCACTCCCTCTCCGTGCAGCAGTTTGTCAGCTTGCAGGTTTCAATTTATGTTAACACTCTCTGTGATAGATCTGTTTGTGTCCTTATTCTTAGTGACAAGATTCATATGAACATGCACCCTTTCAAATACTCTTTTTAAAGAAGACAAGTTCTGTTAGTGATCATCAGAAATACAGGGGCAAGCAAAATGCCATGCTCTTGGTAGATGCTCAAATATTTATTTAATAAATGAATGTTAAGAAAGGTTATCAATTAGGAGAGTATTTAGATGAAATAATAAAAACTGATGAATTGTGGCTTAAACAAATGGGAGTTTATTGTTGTCACATAAAAGTATCTGGGGGTAGGCTGTGTTGTCAATGGCTCAATGGCTCAGCAATGCTCTCAAGGTTTTAGGCTCTTACTCTCTTCCCTCTCTACCATCCATAGCCTTATGGATTTTATTCTTTATGTATGTCCTTTTATATGAGGTTTCAATAGGGTGATGTCTGGCTGCCACAGACCTACATAGGCATCATCCTATTTCCACACCTGGATGAAGGCTGCATATAACTAGGAAGAAAAGGATTTTCTAGAAACTCCTGGTAAATGTCATTGTCCAGAACTGGATCATATTATCACCTACGAGTACAAAAGAGGATGAGAAACTCAGTATAGCACCCTTTCATACTGTTTAGTAAGAGACTGATAAGGGAGATAAGAATTGGGAATGACTTTTGGGTCAACCAACAAACCTTGTATTCTAACAAAGTCCAAATGTAGATTTCCATATATCCACATGGATATATAATAGAATCTTAAGTACTTATTGGTAGACTGATGGATTTCCAGACTTTTTATGAATATATATACTCAAAACAGCTCCAAACATGCTAACTTTCCCTAAAGACAAGTTCGTCATTGGACAATATTCCAACCCCTTCCATGTCCAGTCACATGAATATGTCTGAAATAATAAACAGTACAGAAGGGATAACAAGTTTCCCTGAAAACAGAATAAAAAAAAAAAAACAAAGAAATAAAGCAGAGTATAGCAACTATGTTACTTGATTTCTGCCTGGCTTTCATCTAACTTGGTAATTCCTTTTTGCTCTGGCATATGTATCATTCATTTTTCATTCAGCACAGACAAATTGAGCTATGGGACATTAGATAACAGCTATAATTTTAAATCATCTCACAGTTCACAACCTCAAGGGGTAATGTTATGACAGAATCAAATTAATCTATCTTATTTTTTAATAATAAAACAATTCACTCTTACCTTTGTCTATTGATGGACACTTTGATACTGACAATATCCAGACACCAGAAATGTAGCCTTACATGGAGTTATGTCTATCATTGTGGAATTCAAGGTTAGACAAATCATTAAATAATATGAGAAATTTCTGAATATTACACCACAGGAATCCATTATGATATTTTTTGACATTGGAAGACCTACTTCACTTAAAATCATTGTAACTAATGCATTAGTTTGATAATTCAAAATTACACTATTGAATGACTCACTAATTTTAGGCTTGCCATCATCACTTTTCCATAAAAATGGAGTATCAGAAAAAAATCAAGGTTTTGTACAGAATAAATTCACTGCCTAGGTAATTCTAGATTGCTAATGAGTAGTGACCTTGTCTACCTGAGTAGAATATGACTATCTTTTCAAAATACAATCAAGGAAATATTTTTAAAATAAGTTTTTCAAGTTTCCTCATTCATTATAAAATGCTTGAAGAAAAAATAGACTATATAGTTAATAAACAAAAAAATCCATAACCTTACATGTGGTAGGTAGGCAATCACAGACTGTGCTTTGTCACTAACCTAATGCATTGTGTCTCTCCAAACTATTTTCTTATACTGGAGCTCTGTGTGTGATCAGACATAATTATGGAGTAGTTGTGTTTCTGTCTTTCTCCATTTATGGTCACAGAAAAATGTTGTTTGATGTTGCTGTTCTGTGTAATTGTTTATGTTCAACAGAAGGACACTGCAGCTTACTGGTGAGTGCTAGGGCAACTTCAACTGTTAGGGGAGCTCCCATTAGTAATTTTGTCTGCCTTAGTCTCTTAATTTCCATATTTAGCCATACTGAAATTCTTGCTGACCATTCAGCACTGAAAGTTTTTTTATACCATCACCTCTGCATTTGCTGCCATTCCTGCTATGGATACCATTTCCTAAGACCTTCATATGATTGCTGTTTCACTATCAATCTCAAGTCAAATACTGTCTCTTCAGAGATACCTTTCATGACTACCTTAACCAAAGCAGCCCTCTCCTTAACCATTTTTAACTCAATTCCACAGTGTATCTTCTGCATTACTCTTAATTCAGAATGCAGCTATTTTTTAAATTAAAAACTGTATATATTTCAAGTCTACAACATGTCAATTTGCATACATATACATAGTGAAATCATTACTATGGTAAAGCCAATTAACATGTCCGTCTCCTCATATATTTGCCATTTTTGGTGTGTGTAGTAAGAGCACCTGAAATCTATTCTCTTAGAAAATTTTCAGTATTTAACACAGTATTATTAACCACAGCCATCATACTGTACATTAGATCTCTAGACTTATTTATCCAATATAACTCCAACTCTATACTCTTTGGCCAACATCTCCCTATTTCTTTCACACAGTATTTCCCATAAGTATTGATATATAATAGTTCACTATCATTGTTAATAAATTGTCTGATAAGGTAATAGATTTCTTCTTTGATTCTAGAGTTATTTCAGGTAGATTTGGTAAGAATCATCAGAATCAGTCCCATTGGATCTCTTGCCTCTGGCATTTGTCCAATGTGAACAACAAAATATTGTCCAATGTGAATAACAAAATATTGTTGTCCAAGGTGAACAACAAAATATTGTTGTCCAAGTGACAACAAAATATTCTAACTAGTTTAAGCCTGGGTCACATACCTTACAGCATGTTCCCACTCCCAGCTTATGAGGTAGTAACTCTATTGAATTCTATGAAAGAAGAAAATCTGGGAAAATGATGGAGATAGTTTAGGTAACCAGAGATTTTGATTAGAAGTTGGTGGGACCTGTTGTATTTTTGCTTTTATTAAAACGTTTTTAAAATACCACCCAAACTAGACAAAAATAATGTTTTTACATCACTGACAAGAGGGTTGACATAGTGCTGACACTACAATTGACTGGCTACTTTTTGCACGAGTGCTTGTACACTCTCAGTGAGATTCAACCTCTGAAAATTCAAGGACTGCTTTTCTCTCTCTTTCACAACCTCTCACATTCTTTCCTATTAACACACTGGCATAGATCGTTTTACGTCTGATGGCCATTTCTCACTTCCCCTTTACCTTCATGCCTTGGATAGGCCCTGAATGTGAACAATCATACATTCCCAGCTGTTCTCCTGGCACAAGTAACAAGCACCTCAACACCATACAAACTCTAAGTTCTAGACATGTGGATATTTTTTAGGTCAGGACAAAAGCATTCACAATAAAAAAGAAAAGAAAACCAAAAATAAAATTTCTAGTCAAGTAATTATCTTCTGCTAAACTACTTTTTTCAGACTAGACTCCCTCTCTCTCTCTCTCTCTCCTCTTAGAAGTCGTCATGAAGTTTCTGTATTTTCACAAGCAAAACACATACTTAGTCTATTTACAAGCCTGCTTAATGTTTTCTCAGTAAACATGAATACTGGACACAGAAAATCTGACCTGATTCAAATCTGACATTTACTTTATTGGTCCCAAGAGGATATGTCTTTCCTGATCTTCTCTACATGCCCAAATACACTGAACACTCTTTTCCCCCCAAATTCTTGCTGGTATACAGCACACATTATCAAGTAAAAGAATCATTCCTTGTTTTTAGAAAAAGAAAAATATTCTGAAGTTGTAGAGAAGTTAATCACCATCCATAATCCACATCTTCACTAAGATGTCTGAATGTGGGTAATGTGGATTTGAAACACAAGGAGATGACCTATGTGCTGGTGTGGCTCTATCTACAGAGATGGTATAGCTTAATGGATGATGGTCATGAGCCCAGGCTCTGAAGCAAGATGTCAGTGTTTAAATCCAGGCTCTACCATCAACAAACTCAGTACCCTGATCTGTAAAAGAGCAATGGAAGTATTACCTACCTCATAGGATTACAGTATGGATTAAATAGATTTATACATTAAAAACATTTCAGGGACGCCTGGGTGGCTCAGTTGGTTAAGCAGCTGCCTTCGGCTCAGGTCATGATCCCAGCGTCCTGGGATCGAGTCCCGCATCGGGCTCCTTGCTCGGCAGGGAGCCTGCTTCTCCCTCTGCCTCTGCCTGCCACTCTGTCTGCCTGTGCTCACTCTCTCTCTCTCTCTCTAACAAATAAATAAATAAAATCTTAAAAAAAAAACAAAAAACATTTCAGATAGGTGCTCACTACATCTTAGACATATTATCACCAATGGTTTATTTATCACTATGGCAGGATAATGTGTGAAGTATTTCATGTTTTCCTATATTTAATTCTAAGATCTGCCACCATTTAATATAAGGGATATAAATTTGACTCTGCCTCATGATGGACAATCATCAAGCAAATATTTAGTTTTTGAATTCCAAAATCTCAGGTCAAAATGCAAAACAGACTTTGTCTCTTTCTTGTTACTTAATCATAATCTAGATAAATAGGCCTGGATAGCTTTTCTTCAAATATAAACTAGCGGGTAGTGTGTGAAGGGTCAGTGACTGTAGACATTACTGAAGATACCAGAAAATGAAAACTCTACTCCTATATCCTACTCCCTCTTAAAAATCTGTGGAAGGAAGAAGCAATGTAACCCAGGGGATCTGGGGAGATTCCAGAACAATGGCATATGTCTTTAGTGTAGCTCTGGAAGCATCCAGCATGGCACCTCATGGTCCAAGCATCACTGCATGAGGTATCCAGGCAAAGTGACCCGAGAGCACCCCATTTATCCCAGGGTTAACTAAAGGGCATGTATTCTGAACAAATGAGAGAGAGAGGGATCAAGAGACCTTAAAAGTCTCCATACTAGAAAGAGAGACCACCAGAAAAAGAATGTAACATGCAACTTGAGCTGGAAATAGGATGAGGAAATGGTTCCATCTTAACATCATCACTGTAGGGAAAACCACTCTAGAATGAAAGCAATGAGTCTTCTCAAGAAATGTGCAGAATGACCATATGTAAGGATGAAATGAAATGAGTCATATTTCAACAAAAGACAGATTAAGTAACCAACTATTAAGAAGGAAGATTTACTCATGGTAACTCCAGACAGGAAATAACTCATGGATCCTGCAACTGATGAAAAGATAAACAAATTGCAATATATATAAATGTTCAGCCTAAACAGAAATGATTATTGACACAACATGTAAATACATTTCTTTCAAGGCAGAAAAGCAGCGGTGTCTTCAGATTTTATTCAGATTTTACCACACAGAGACTTCTTCAAGCTCCCAGGCCTCATTTTCCCTTGAAATGTGAACATATAACTCCAGAGTTAGGTAAATTCCTCTGGTGCTCTCACTCTATATACAATGAAAAATCAACTTCCCAAGACTTGCTCTTAGCCTAGAATTCCATGTTTTCAGCAAAATTTATTCAGAAAGTTCCAATTCTGCATAAACACAAATATATGTTCTTTATACTACTACAAACCATTATTTCTGATGGACCTAGACACAGAAAATTTCAAGAAAATATTTCAAAATCAAATCTAGCAGTGTAGAAAAAGAATAATATACCATAACTAAGAGAAGTTTATCTGAGTAACACAAGGCTGGTTGAATATATGAAAATTAATCAATCCACTCTATTGCAAGCTTAGAGAAAAACTACATGATCATATCCTGATACAGAAAAAGCATATGATGAAATTCAGCATCCACTCATGATTAAAACTCTGAGCAAATGGAATGGGAGGTAACTTCCTCAGCCTGATAAAAGATGTCTCTATTGAAATACTACTCAGCAATAAAAAGAAACAAGATATTAATGCATACAAAACTTCAATTTCAAATGCATTGACTCGCCTATAAGAAGGCAGTCCCAAAAAGTTACATACTGTATAATTCCTTTTACATATCACTCTCAAAAATAGAAAATTACAGTTTGGGAATATAGATCAGTGGTTAGAGACAGGAAACAGTGTTTAAGTGTTGATGGATACCTCAAACATAGGGATACCTGGGATGATGAAACTATTATGTATCCTGATTGTGGTGTTAGCTACACTAATCTTTTTATATAGCAAAAGCATAGAAATTTATGCTGAAAATGATAGTAAAAAATAAGTTTATTTAAATTCCCCTTACTTTTTAGGGACAGGGGGGTGGCTCAGTTGGTTAAGCGTTTCCCTTTGGCTCAGGTCATGATCCCAGGGCCCTGGGATCAAGTCCTGCATGGGGCTTTTTGCTCAGCAGAGAGCCTGCTTCTCACTCTGCCTACTGCTCCTCCTGCTTGTGCTCTCTCTCTCACTCTCTCTGACAAATAAATAAATAAAATATTTTTAAAAAATAAAATACATCCCTCTTACTTTTTAAAACACAGTTATTAGGGCATTACTGACTCATGCCATTAGTGTCAGTGTTTCGTGATTTCCCACATATTTTCTGCCCCCTTTAAAATATTTTCAATTTTTCAATCTATTAATACCATACTAAACAATAACTATGTGCCAAGCACTTTTCTAGATTCTTAGTGGTATTAAAAAAAATAAAAATGATGGTCTCTGTCGGTGTTTTTTTTTCCTCTTGATACTTTGGAACATCATCTTTATTACTTTATCCTCTGACAACAATTCAAAATGCTTAGCTGGTTTTTGGTCTGTTTTGTTTTGCCTTTTTTTTTCCCCAAGGTGTTTACCCAGTTACTAACATACTGACAACATAGGAACTTTTATGTGTCTTCTTTCCATGGATTCCATATTCCTATGCACTTTGTGACTGCCTATAACTTCATCCAATTAAACTCAATAGCTATTAGTAACCACTGTTTTCTGGGAACTAACTGGGCTTAAAATGTTCCCACATTGTTGGAAAATAAACCTTACTTCCATGAAATACGGAGTCACAGCTATATAATAAAAGGTTGAGATTTTATTATTATAAATGTGAGTATTTATTACCCATCTGTTAACACACGGACATAAAGCTTAGGGAGTCATTGAAGAAGAAAATAATATTTGTTCCTTAATTTCTGTGAGGTCCACTACAGGTAGAATCTCCTCTTTACATTTAAAGCCATGCTAGCTAATATTTCCAGATATAAAGAATTAATGTTAATATATTTAGGTAGATCAATTGTGTTGTGGGTTTTTATTTTTTTATTTTTTTTAATATTTTATTTATTTATTTCACAGACAGAGATCACAAGTAGGCAGAGAGGCAGGCAGAGAGAGAGGGGGAAGCAGACTCCCTGCTGATCAGAGAGCCCCATGTGGGGCTCGATCCCAGGACCCTGGGATCATGACCTGAGCTGAAGGCAGAGGCTTTAACCCACTGAGCCACCAAGTGCCCCGTGTTGTGGGTTTTTAAAGAATAAGCCTTATCTTCAGAATGTACTTTTGAAATGTTTACTGGTGAAATAAAATGTCATTTGGATTTGCTTCAAAATTGCTTGTGAAGAGGGGAGAAGTTGGTCAGGGTACAAATGAAACAAGAGTGAATATTAGTTGATAACCATTTAACGTGGGAAATGAATACAGAAGACTTCATTATATTTGCTCCACTTTTGTATACAGTTGGTATGATCTGTAATAAAAATGTTTTAAAAAATAAAGAAAGTTAAAATTGTTCTACTGCAAGAAACTTTTCATACCTTATCAGAGTTATAGTCTGCTTACCAAAAAATACCCAATTTTAATGCAGTTCAACAAATATTCAATATGTAAACTTTGGCAGCCACCAAAAGGTGCTTGCAATGTAAACACGGATACACAAATACCTTTGAGCTCAGAATTGTGTTTAACCGAGAAACAATAATTTATACACACAGTGTTTGGAACAAGGCATGTGTTTATTACCACCATATTTAAGTCAAGCCTGTGGTAAGGCTAGTCCATTCCTAGGTCCTTCTCATACCAAGGCTAATCCAGAAAGAGAGAAGAGATGTCCTCACCCACAGAATGTCAGAGCGTCAGAGGCGCCTAGCCTGCTTTGGAGACAGGTCTCTGGGCAGCCTATTTCCTGGGAGGTCACTGTTCCCTCATAGTGTAGCTTAACCTCCACACAGAACATCCCCTCAGCATCCATATAAGCCACAGGCACAGAGCTACAAAGATCCCCAAAATATTTGGGCATAGATAATACTTAATAGGATAGAAACACAAGATGTTTTGAGCAATAGGTGCTTCGTTTGAGTCCAAAGGGTAAATAAAATGTGTAGGTACTTAGATCCCTTTGGGTTAACTGTGGAAGCCCCTTCAACGAATTTTCAGCTTGACATTTGGCCAGTGGCTTCTACAAGAAATATTGTGAACCTCTTTTAAGCCTTCACATATGCAAGAGTGCCTCCCTCAATACTCTTTCACTTAGCTGCAGCCCTCAGCATTAGCTAATGAATGTTTTGCCTGTCATTTTAAACACAAATTCATTCATATTAAAATAAATAAAACAAGCACAAAGTCACTTCTGTTGTTTCCATATTTAGCTTTGTGTTTCTGGATGTCACTGCCTCTGCAGAAGGTTTGTTGGCACAATTCCTTCTGAAGTGGAAGTTGGTGGCTTCCTAATTCGTTCAACCAGTACTGATTGGGCAGCTCCTTTGTGTCAAGGTCTGTTCTACATCCCTGTGTACCCAACAAGAGAGTTTCTTTCCATGGAGTTTACATCAAGAGAAACAGATGATATATAAGTAAATAATTAAGATAATTGCAGACTTGCATAAGTGCCTTGCAAGGGAAAAACAGAATGATATGGTAGAGGAAAATTTTGTGTGTATGTTGTGGGAGGTGCCCACCTCAACAAAGAAATGCCCTCTCTAAAAGATGATGTTTTTAGCTGAGACCTGAAGTGTGAGAAGATGTCAGCCATGAGAAACATCAGAGGAGGCACACACAAAGTAGAGGAAACAGCATGTCCCAAAGTCCTCAGACGGTAAAGAACTGGGTTATTTAAGAATCAGAAAGGAGCTCTGTGTAGATGAAACTTTACAAGACTAGAGGACAGACACAATAAGGCAGATCATGTAAGCCTTCTAAGCTAGCTTAGTGAGTCCGGATTTTATCTTTAGTACAGTGGGAAGCTATTGAAGAGTTTTACATAGGGTTGTAAGATGATAATTAATATTAATGTAAGAGCACTTTACAATACTGTGGAGACTATATTACAGAAGAGCCATAGGGGAAGCATAGGTATGAAGCTGTTGAATCCCTAGAGGAGAAATATAAGAGGAACTTACTTTAGAGAAGACATAGAAACACGGACAGATTAAAGATATATTTTAGAGCTATGGTTGCTGACTTATTAGATATGAAGAACCAAGAATTGGGAGAAATCAAAGATAACTTTTTGCTTTCTGCTTATGTTGAATGGCAGTGTTGTTACTGAAATGATAAAGGTACTGCATGGTTGGAGAAGTGACATCAAAGATTATGACATCTATGGAAATTTTTAACCGATTATGTTAACAAGACAGTTGTATGCATAACTAATTTGTACTCAGGTGAATCCAAGTGTAGTGATATCAAATAGTGAATCTTTAGCATGTAGATAGTTTCAAAATTTCATTTCTATCATTTTAAATCTTAGAAATGAATAGTGTCACCTAAAGAAAGAGTAGAGCTAGAGAAGGAAACATAATCCTAAACAGAATTAGTACAGGGTGAGCATTCAGAAAGCAGACAGAGATTATGGCACTGGGGAGGTGGGAAGAAACCCAGCAAAGTGATGGAGAAACCAGAAGAAAATTTTGGTTTGGGTCCAGAGAGTCGAATATCATTTCACTTGTACTGGATCAACAATAGCCCCATTTAGCCCCCTTTAATTCATAGTCCATATAGAATAAAATGGATTTTTATCTCTATCACTCTTACTCTTATTCCATTCAATGGATTTCCATTGATCTAAAAATACATTCCAAGTCCCTGGGTTTCCTTCCCAACATCATGCTGACAGGATCCTCATCAAGTCTAGCTAGCCTCACTGTCTTTCTTTGCACCAAAAGATATTATCTTCCATGGCTTTCCCTTATGATTTTCCCTGTACTTGAAATTCCACACCTGCAGCTTTTTATATTTGGCTATATTCCAATCATCTATCAATAAATATTGGTTGTCAAACTGGAATGATTAACTTGAAAAAACCCAGCTGCAAAATACGGTTTTTTTGAAAGAGTAAACATGTCCAATGAGCTTGCATCTCATTGCCTTCTGCCGTTGCATAATTCTGAACCCATAACTCTAGAAGAAAGAAAGACCAGTGTTCTAGGGAGTTACTGAGTCTGGCAATGCATGCAGATGAGCACCAGACCTAAGTGTTCCTCTCCAACACACTAGCACATCTGTGCTTAGCTTATCAATTGCATTTTCCCTCCTGTGTGAGGCTAAACTTGAATACTCTTATCAGCGCTGACTCCCATCTAGGTCTCTGCCTCTTGCCCTCTTATCATTACCATCACAAAAAGTACCAGTGTCACATCCAAATCTTCTCCCTACCTACACTCTTAGATCGTGTCCTTCCACTTTTTCCAGATTGCATCCTGCGCCGTTTTCCTTTTCTGTGATTTCTTAGGTCCCCTCCAGCTCTCACATGCTGTATGTAATTAGAGTGCTGCACGTGATCTGTCTATAAATACAGCAGGAGTTCAGAGGTTAGAGTAATTGAAGAAAGTTTCCTAGAGGAAATGTGGAGATTGAATAGGGTCTTGGGTAATGGGAAGAATTTAAACTGTCAGAAAAGATTGTCCCAAGCTGGAGGAACTGTATGACTCAAGGCAGGGAGATAAGAAGAAAGATGTGTGCAGAGTGACGGATGAGAGGTAAACTTGACTGGTATAGTGTGTGTGGGTCTGGGATTCTGAAAAATAAGCCTGAATCAAAAACAAATAATAATAACTAGGAAATAAACAAGCACCTGCGGGTGACTGAAATGAAATCTGGGCTTAGGAATGGCAACAATATTCTGCCCTCGGATTTAAAAAAGAGTTTAGAAGCCAAGGGAAAGTCTGAGTTGAGAAATTTAGGATGAATTCACAACTCTACTATAAACTCACTTTCTGGAGGTGAAGAATCACTTTAGTGGGTTTCAATATACCTAATTATGCAGCATGGATGAAATACTCTATATGAATTGTTTTTAGGGGCTGACCCATACCTAAAGAGAGGTCCTTAGCTGGGTAGTTATGCCAACAAAAATAGAAAGGTGACCGGATCATTCAATCTTCACAGTAGTTATGTAAAACAGTAGGACACAAGGAGGCTTATATCACAGTTCAAGTCATTATTTAGACTTGTTAATAAAGGAAGGTGGAGAGAGGGAAGGGAAGGATGAAGGGAGAGAGGGAGGAAGGAAGGAAGGAAGGAGAAAGGGTAAGAAAGAGGAAGAAAAAGGAAAGGAGAGGAGAAGAGAGGAAAGGAATTTTAGTTATGCCCTAGCCTAAATGCTGGCCTTTTACATCACAAAAATTAGACACTCTCCTCATGGCAAAACAGATAACAGTTACTGCTAACAGAAAAAGACAAATCCTTATTTTCCAAAACTTGAAATTTATGGCTAATTATTTAAAAATAAAATACTTTTTTAATGTAGATACTATCTGCATAAGGTTTAAGAATACATATGCAGTCTTCAAAAGAAACTGAAGAAGGAAGTAAGTAACATCTAGTAGGCACCATATGCTTGGTACAGTTCCAGTGCCTAACAAACATTACACCTTTAGTCAGTACAGCAAACCACAGGAATAATAATTTTTAGTAATAATAATATAACGATAATTGTAATGACATTTTTTCTCATGAAAAAGGAAGCTGATATTCAAAGCTTAAATGATTTACCAATTTATCCCAACTTGAAAATGGCAGAGCTGCGGTATGAATTCGGTGAATACCATACTCCCTAGCCTTCATGACTGCCACTCACACATGCACACTTTCCACCCCAAAACAGGCCAAATTAAAGTATGCTCAGAAAGCCAGCTGTATCCAAATCGCTTGGGAAACTTGTTAAAAACCAACATCTCAGAACCTACCTCAGACCACCTTCACTGTAACATGTTCTCCAGGTGATTCTGGTGTGCATGAAAAGTTTGAAGCAATGAAAAAATCAAACTACTTCCCATAAATCACATAGTATAAATGCCTCATGAACTTTTTAAATAAATTCTTCCAAACCACCAATTTGGTGTATGAGCCTCTATTTTCTCAAAATCCAGTATCTCAAAATTAAAACTGAAGCCATTGGCTACCATACTTGACTTTCCAAAATAAGGCTCTTAAAGACAAGCCTTTTATTTATTTTTTTTAAAGATTTTATTTATTTATTTGACAGACAGAGATCACAAGTAGGCAGAGAGAGAGGAGGAAGCAGGCTCCCTGGGGAGCAGAGAACCTGATGTGGGGCTTGATCCTAGGACCCTGGGATCATGATCTGAGCTGAAGGCAGAGGCTTTAACCCACTGAGCCACCCAGACGCCCCTAAAGACAAGCCTTTTAAAGAACTCAACTGAAAAACTGAAGAATGGCCAGTGAGTGCAGACATAAATAAAACAAAATTTCAAAGATGGAAATGTATTGGATGGTCTGAGAGGTTAACAGAATATGCATAAATCAGAAACAGGAAAGGAGTGACAAGAAAAAGAATGGTCAAGAAAGGATCTCAGGGACTCAAGTCATGTACCTACTTTTAAAATCAAATATGTTGGGGGGCCAGGGTAGCTCAGTGGGTTAAGCCTCTGCCTTCGGCTCAGGTCATGATCTCAGGGTCCTAGGATCGAGCCTCACGTCCGGCTCTCTGCTCAGCAGGGAGCCTGCTTCCTCCTCTCTTTTTCTGCCTGCTTCTCTGTCTACTTGTGATCTCTGTCTGTCAAGTAAATAAATAAAATCTTTAAAAAAAATAAAAAATAGGGGCACCTGGGTGGCTCAGTAGGTTAAGCCTCTGCTTTTGGCTCAGGTTGAGATCTCAGGGTCCTGGGATGGAGCCCTGCATGGGGCTCTCTGCTCAGCAGGGAGACTGCTTCCTCTTCTCTCTCTCTGCCTGCCTCTCTGCCTACTTGTGATCTCTCTCTCTCTGTGTGTGTCAAATAAATAAATAAAATCTAAACAAACAAATAAATAAATAAATAAATTATCACAAATAAGTATGAAAAATCACCTGGCATCTTGCTGTTTCAGTAGCTGGACAACTTAGACCTTATTCATCAGCCTGCTGAACTTTTCCTTTTTCAGAAACACAGATTCCAAAAATTTTCTGATATCCTTATTTTTAAAAGATTGTGCCTTGCTGAATCAAAGCAGCTGAGTTTAATACAAGTTCCAATGTCATTTTCTTCAAGAATTAACTTATCTTTCTGGGCTTGAGATGCTGAACAAGCAACACCTGGCCTCATCTGAACCCTATCGATGTACTTTTCACCCAGGAAATTTTGAATTTCAACAGCAGAACCATTCTCCTGAATAACAACATTTATGGGGAAATGAGCATACATAGACCTCATCTTGTAATGAAAGCCCGGTGTAATGCCCGATCATATTCTGTATGTGGCTACAGATTGTGTGAACAGTGGCTGTTTCTTTCCTATTCCATTGACCAACCATTTGTCAACTCAGAACCTCTTCTTTTTCTTTCCAAGGATATTGAGGTCTACAATGATGTGATTGTTGTCCCTTTACCGGGTTGCTCTGGGGCCCTTCACAGTAACAGTGTGTCCATTCCTTCTGAGTCTCATTGCTAGAATGGTCTTCACTCTTAGAGTAGATGGCACAAAGAGAGAGCTGATGAGTCTTGACAAATGCATGCAACCATGTAATTCCAAACATGATCACTATATAGAACTTTTCTATCACCCTGCAAAGTTCCCTTGTGCACCTTTTCAGGCAATACTCCTCACCTCTGGCCCCAAGCAACCACCAACTGGCTTAATTATTTCTCCTCTAAAATGTCATATAAATGGAATCATACAGTATATGAAATCTTGTGGGTCCATGTTGTTGCTTAGAACCAGTAGTCTGTTCCCTTTAATTGATGTAGTATTCCATTAATAGATATACCACAATTTATTCAATAATTCAATTCTTGATGACTACATGGGTTGTTTCTAGTCTGGAGTTACTATGAGTAAAGCATGTATGAACATTCCAGTGAAAGTCTTTGTTTGGACATATATTTTCCTTTCTCTTGGACAAATTCATGGAATTGCTGTTACATAATACATGTAGTTTAACTTTATAAAAAAAAACTGTCAAACTGCTTTCCAGAATGGTTGGGCAATTTAACAATCTTACCAGGAATGAATGATAATTCCGTTTGCTACACATCCGCACAAACAGTTGGCATTGTCAGTATTTAATTATTCTATTTGGCATAGACAGATATCTCAAAGTATTTTAGTTTACCCTTTTTTCTTGATCAACGATGTTGAGTACTTTTATATGCTCATTGGCCATTCATATATTTCCTTTTTTGAAGTGCCTGTTCAAAACTATTTGCCATTTTTGAAAATTCTATCTTCTACATATTGAATGAGTGTTAAAAATTAAATCTGTATGTAACATCTTTGTCAAATAAACGTGGTGCAAATACTTCTTACTAGTCTGTGGCTTATATTTTCTTTTTTTTTAATGGTCTCTTTCAAAAAGCTAGAGCTTTAATTGTGATAAATTCCAATTTACTACTTTTTTTAGTTCACGCTTTTTGCATACTACCTAAGAAATGTCTGACTATGTTGAGTGGCAAAGATTTTCTCCTAAGTCTTCTTCCAAAGGTTTTATTTATTTATTTACTTATTTACTTATTTATTTATTTAGAATTTATGTTCAGACCTATGATTTATTTTAAGTTTTGTGCATGGTATTAAGACTTGAAGTCATTTTTTTCCATATGCATAGCCAGGTTTTCGACACCATATTTTGAAATTACCCACTGAGTTTCTTTCACATATTTCTAAAATATCTATAAAAAAAATCCATATGTAGGACTACCTTTTACATTTTTTCTCTTCCATTGATGTGTTCATCCTTTGCCAAAATCACATTGCCTTGCTTGCCTAGACTTACAGTATACCTTTAAACCAGTTAATGTAAATGTCTGATTTTGTTCTTGTTTCACAAAACTATTTTAACTATTCTAAATTCTTTCAAACCATAAAATATTAGTAAGACCTTGGCAATTTATATGGAAAAATGTCTGCTGGGATTTTGGTTGAATTTGCATCATATTTATAGATCAGTTTGGAAATACACTGTTAGCACTGTTAGCTAAACAAAAAATGACACCTTAACAAGAGTCTTCCAATAAAAAAAAAATCATCTGTCTCTCCATTTATTTGTATCTTCTTTAATTTATCTTAGCAGAATTTTGTGATAGTATAAATATATTACACATGTTTAAAGGAATTATTCCTAAATATTTCATATTCTAAGTGCTATTATAATTGTATTGCTTCTTTAAGTTTTGTTCTTTTTTTTAAGAGAGCGTGGGAGAGGGGCAGAAGGACAGGGAGAGAGAGAATCTTAAGCGGGCTCCATGCCCAGCTGGAGCCCAACTGGGGCCTCTATCTCACAGTCTCAGAGCATGACCTGAGCTGAAATCAAGAGCTGGATGCTTAACCAATTGAGCTACTCAGGCACCCTTCTTTAAGCTTCATTTCCAATTCTTATTAGAAATACAACTGACTTCTGTGTGCTCTAGCCATACTAAATTCATTTAATTCTGATAATTTTTTGGACCCTTAGGATTTTCCATGTATTCATGGAGTCTGAAAATAATAGACAATTTTGTTTTTCTTTCTTCCATTTGCATGACTTTTTCTCTTTTCCTTGCTTTATCAGTACAGTTTTAATTGGTAGTGATAAGAGTATTTGACTTTACCATGCTCTTGATCCTAGGTCTAAGCTTCAGTACTTCCGGAACTAAGTGTCATGTTTGCTCTATATTTCATACAGATTCCCTTGACCAGGTTGGTGTTATTCATATTTTGCTGAGAGTGTTTATCATGAATAGACACTGAATTTTGTCAAATGCTTTAATCTGCATCTATGTAGATATTCACATGATCTTTTATTCCTTTTTTTCTTTTAATGTGTCAGGTTTTTGAAAGTTAAATTAGCCTAGTATTCCTGGGATAAATGCCTTTTGTTCATGGTATATTATCCTCTTTTATATTATTAAATTTGCTACCATTTTGTTAAGGATTATTGTGTCTTTATTCAGCCTGTGATTTCTATACTTACAAAATAATTGTAAGGTTTTGTTGTTATAAAATGAGTTGGAAAGTGTGCTCTATTGTAGTTTTCAAAGTATTTGCAGATGATTTGATTTACTGTTTTCTTAAATGCTTGATTGTGGGGGCGCCTGGGTGGTTCACTGGGTTAAAGCCTCTGCCTTCCGCTCAGGTCATGATCTCAGGGTGCTGGGATCGAGCCCCACATCCGGTTCTCTGCTTGGCGGGGAGCCTGCTTCCCTCTCTGTCTCTGCCTGCTTCTCTGCCTGCTTGTGATCTCTCTCTCTCTGTCAAATAAATAAAATCTGTAAAAAAAATGCTTGATTGTGGTTTTAATCTGCATTTTTGTGAAGACTAATAATGTTAAGCATATCTCTATACTTGAGGTTGGTTCAAGTTTTTTGGGTTATTTTTCTTAATATGTTGATTTCCAGGAATTCTTTATATGATCTGCATTTGAGTTCTTTGTCACATACTCTTTGTGACTATTTGTTAAGTCTGTGGCTTGCTGATTGATTTTTTTGATAAATAAAGCATCTTGATGAAGTACAATTTTTTATTTTTTTTCCTTCATGGTTTTAGCATTTGTTTGAGGAATCTTTGCTTACCTCAGAATGACAAACAGTGTTCTATGTTTTCATCTAGAAGATTTATGGCTCTGGCTTATACATTTAGGTCTATTATCCATCTCAAATTAATGTTTATATCTGTGAGGAAAGGATTGAACTTTTTTCTTAATCTAGTTTTTTGTGCATTATTTAGTAAAAACATTTAATTTTCTCTCATTATGTTGACCTGATGCTTTAGTCAAAAATCAGTGCCTATTTCTGCATTCTCTTTTTTGGTCATTAAACCTACTGATCTTTATTCAAACACCACCTTATTTTGATTACTATAGGAAATTTTGAAGTCAGGTGGTATAAGTCCTTAAGCTTTGTTCTTTCTCAAGAACATTTGATTTCAAGGTATTTTAAACATCCATTTTAAAATCAGTTTTCATTTACTGAAAAAAAAAAACATTGGGATTTTGGTCAGGATTATGTTGTATCTATAGGTTATTTAGAGAAAATGTTCTTTGATTCTCTGGAATAAATTGCATTATGTTTAAAATCCACTTTAAAATTGTTTCCAGATAGTTTATAGAAATACAGCACATTTTTGTATATTGATGTTGAATCCTCTGAAATTATAATTTTTTAGTTAACTTCTTGCAGTTATTTATAGGTTGTTTGGGGTTTTCTACACAAATAATCATGGTATCCACAAATATTAACAGTTTTACTTTATTGCATATAATATTCTGCCCTCTTTTCTGCCTTACTGCAATAACTAGGATACATAGAACAATATTGAATAAAATCACTGAAATAAGACCTTGTTTTGTTCTTGATTTTAGGGGAAAAGCATTCAACATATCTCATTAGTTATGATATTAGTTCTACATTTTTTGTAAAAACTCTTCATAGAAAATATTTCCTTCTATTTGTAGTTTAAATCATTTTTACCATGGGTATTGAATTCTTTTAAACGCATTGTTCTGCACCTACTAAAATTATCATTTGGGTTTTTTCCTTTACTCATTAACGTGATGAAATACACTGATTTTTGAATGATTAAATCAAACTTGCATCACTGGTGTGAACCCCACTTTGTCCCAGTATATTATCTTTTCACATATACTATTTTTAGTACTTTTTATGTCTACACTTATAAGAGATACTTGTCTGGTTTTCTCCCTCTCTGATTTCTTCCCATTCAGTTCCCCCACCCCCACGGGGACCTATTGTCCTCTGCACTATTCCTTATGTTCCAATGATGTACTATACCTTGGCTATTTGAATTTAAATCTTAAAAAAAAATAAAAGAGATACTTGTCTTCATTTTCCTTTCCTTTTCTCACAGTCTTCCCAGTTTGGGTATCAGAGTAATGATAATCTCATAAAAATGAATAAGGAAGTATTCCTTCCTACTTTATTTTCTCAAATAATACATGTTGAACTGATTTTGTTTTATTTTGTTTTTTCTTGGCTGTTTTTTTAAATTTATTTTATTTTTTTATTTTTTTTAACTTTATTTAAGCTTTATTTAAACATATAATGTAACCCCACCACCCTCTCCCAACCCCACTTCCCCCCAACCCCCTCAGTTTGTTTTATGACATTAAGAGTCTCTTTTGGTTTTTCTCCCTCCCGATCCCATCTTCTTTCATTTTCACTTTTCCTACCACCTTAACTCCCACCCCCGTTGCATCTCCACTTCCTCATATCAGGGAGATCATGTGGTAGTTGTCTTTCTCCAGTTGACTTATTTCGCTAAGCATAATACGCTCTAGTTCCATCCATGTCGTCGCAAATGGTAAGATTTCATTTCTTTTGATGGCTGCATAGTATTCCATCGTATATATATATACCACATCTTCTTTATCCATTCATCTGTTGATGGACATCTAGGTTCTTTCCATAACTTGGCTATTGTGGACATTGCTGCTATAAACATTCGGGTACACGTGCCCCTTTGGATCACTATGTTTGTATCTTTAGGATAAATACCCAGTAGTGCAATTGCTGGGTCATAAGGTAGCTCTATTTTCAATTTTTTGAGGAACCTCCATGCTGTTTTCCAGAGTGTTTGCACCAGCTTGCATTCCCACCAACAGTGTAAGAGGGTTCCCCTTTCTCCGCATCCTCGCCAGCCTCTGTCATTTCCTGACTTGTTCATTTTAGCCATTCTGACTGGTGTGAGGTGGTATCTCATTGTGGTTTTGATTTGTATTTCCCTGATGCCCAGTGATGTGGAGCACTTTTTCATGTGTCTGTTGGCCATCTGGATGTCTTCTTTGCAGAAATGTCTGTTCATGTCCTCTGCCCATTTCTTGATTGGATTATTTGTTCTTTAGGTGTTGAGTTTGCTAAGCTCTTTGTAGATTTTAGATACTAGCCCTTTATCTGATATGTCATTTGCAAATATCTTTTCCCACTCTGTCAGTTGTCTTTTGGTTTTGTTGACTGTTTCCTTTGCTGTGCAAAAGCTTTTGATCTTGATGAAGTCCCAATAGTTCATTTTTGCCCTTGCTTCCCTTGCCTTTGGCGTTGTTCCTAGGAAGAAGTTGCTGCGGCTGAGGTCGAAGAGGTTGCTGCCTGTGTTCTCCTCAAGGATTTTGATGGATTCCTTTCTCACGTTGAGGTCCTTCATCCATTTTGAGTCTATTTTCGTGTGTGGTGTATGGAAATGGTCCAATTTCATTTTTCTGCATGTGGCTGTCCAATTTTCCCAACACCATTTGCTGAAGAGGCTATCTTTTTTCCATTGGATGTTCTTTCCTGCTTTGTTGAAGATTAGTTGACCAAAGAGTTGAGGGTCTATTTCTGGGCTCTCTATTCTGTTCCATTGATCTATGTGTCTGTTTTTCTGCCAGTACCATACTGTCTTGATGATGACAGCTTTGTAGTAGAGCTTGAAGTCGGGAATTGTGATGTCACCAACTTTGGTTTTCTTTTTCAATATTCCTTTGGCTATTCGAGGTCTTTTCTGGTTCCATATAAATTTTAGGATTATTTGTTCCATTTCTTTGAAAAAATTGGATGGAATTTTGATAGGCATTGCATTAAATGTGTAAATAGCTTTAGGTAGCATAGACATTTTCACAATATTTATTCTTCCAATCCATGAGCATGGAACATTTTTCCATTTCTTTGTGTCTTCCTCAATTTCTTTCATGAGTACTTTATAGTTCTCTGAGTATAGATTCTTTGCCTCTTTCGTTAGGTTTATTCCTAGGTATCTTATGGTTTTGGGTGTAATTGTAAATGGGATTGACTCCTTAATTTCTCTTTCTTCTGTCTTGTTATTGGTGTAAAGAAATGCAACTGATTTCTGTGCATTGATTTTATATCCTGACACTTTACTGAATTCCTGTACAAGCTCTAGCAGTTTTGGAGTGGAGCCTTTTGGGTTTTCCACATATAGTATCATATCATCTGCAAAGAGCGATAGTTTGACTTCTTCTTTGCCGATTTGGATGCCTTTAATTTCTTTTTGTTGTCTGATTGCTGAGGCTAGGACTTCTAGTACTATGTTGAATAGCAGTGGTGATAGTGGACATCCCTGCCGTGTTCCTGACCTTAACGGAAAAGCGCTCAGTTTTTCTCCATTGAGAATGATACTTGCCGTGGGTTTTTCATAGATGGCTTTGATAATATTGAGGTATGTGCCTTCTATCCCTACACTTTGAAGAGTTTTGATTAGGAAGGGATGTTGCACTTTATCAAATGCTTTTTCAGCATCTATTGAGAGTATCATATGGTTCTTGTTCTTTCTTTTGTTAATGTACTGTATCACATTGATTGATTTGCGGATGTTGAACCAACCCTGCTGCCCTGGAATAAATCCCACTTGGTCGTGATGAATAATCCTTTTAATGTACTGTTGGATCCTATTGGCTAGTAGTTTGGTGAGAATTTTCGCATCTGTGTTCATCAAGGATATTGGTCTGTAATTCTCTTTTTTGATGGGATCCTTGTCTGGTTTGGGGATCAAGGTGACGCTGGCCTCATAAAATGAGTTTGGAAGTTTTCCTTCCATTTCTATTTTTTGGAACAGTTTCAGGAGAATAGGAATTAATTCTTCTTTAAATGTTTGGTAGAATTCCCCTGGGAAGCCATCTGGCCCTGGGCTTTTGTTTGTTTGGAGATTTTTGATGACTGTTTCAATCCCCTTACTGGTTATGGGCCTATTCAGGTTTTCTATTTCTTCCTGGTTCAGTTTTGGCAGTTTATATGTCTCTAGGAAAGCATCCATTTCTTCCAGATTGTCGAATTTGTTGGCATAGTGTTGTTCATAATATGTTCTTATGATTGTTTGTATTTCTTTGGTGTTGGTTGTGATCTCTCCTCTTTCATTCATGATTTTATTTATTTGGGTCCTTTCTCTTTTCTTTTGGATAAGTGTGGCCAGGGGTTTATCAATCTTATTAATTCTTTCAAAGAACCAGCTCCTAGTTTCATTGATTTGTTCTATTGTTTTTTTTTGGTTTCTATTTCATTGATTTCTGCTTTGATCTTTATTATTTCTCTTCTCCTGCTGGGTTTAGGCTTTCTTTATTGTTCTCTCTCGAGTTCCTTAAGGTGTAGGGTTAGGTTGTGTATTTGAGACCTTTCCTGTTTCTTGAGATAGGCTTGTATCGCTATATATTTTCCTCTCAGGACTGCCTTTGCTGTGTCCCACAGATTTTGGACCATTGTGTTTTCATTATCATTTGTTTCCATGTTTTTTTTCAATTCTTCTTTAATTTCCTGGTTGACCCATTCATTTTTTAGAAGGATGCTGTTGAGTCTCCATGTATTTGTGCTCTTTCCACATTTCCTCTTGTGATTGAGTTCTAGCTTCAGAGCATTGTGGTCTGAAAATATGCAGGGAATGATTCCAAAATTTTGATACCGGTTGAGACCTGATTTATGACCCAGGATGTGATCTATTCTGGAGAATGTTCCATGGGCTCTAGAGAAGAACGTGTATTCTGTTGCTTTGGGGTAGAATGTTCTGAATATATCTGTGATGTCCATCTCGTCCAGTGTGTCATTTAAGACCTTTATTTCCTTGTTGATCTTTTGCTTGGATGATCTGTCCATTTCAGTGAGGGGTGTATTAAAGTCTCCAACTATTATTGTATTCTTGTCAATGTGTTTCTTTGATTTTGTTATTAATTGGTTTATATAGTTGGCTGCTCCCATGTTAGGGGCATAGATATTTAAAATTGTTAGATCTTCTTGTTGGACAGACCCTTTGAGTATGATGAAGTGTCCTTCCTCATCTCTTATTATAGTCTTTGGCTTAAAATCTAATTGATCTGATATAAGGATTGCCACCCCAGCTTTCTTCTGATGTCCATTAGCATGGTAAATTGTTTTCCACCCCCTCACTTTCAATCTGGAGGTGTCTTCAGGTCTAAGATGAGTTTCTTGTAGGCAGCATATGGATGGGTTTTGTTTTTTTATCCATTCTGAAACCCTGTGTCTTTTGATTGGGGCATTTAGCCCATTTACATTCAGGGTAACTATTGAGAGATATGAATTTAGTGCCATTGTATTGCCTGTATGGTGATTGTTACTGTATAATGTCTCTGTTCCTTTCTGGTAATACTTTTAGGGTCTCTCTTTGCTTAGAGGACCCCTTTCAATATTTCCTGTAGAGCTGGTTTGGTGTTTACAAACTCTTTCAGTTTTTGTTTGTCCTGGAAGCTTTTAATCTCTCCTTCTATTTTCAATGATAACCTAGCTGGATAAAGTATTCTTGGCTGCATGTTTTTCTCGTTTAGTGCTCTGAATATATCATGCCAGTTCTTTCTGGCCTGCCAGGTCTCTGTGGATAAGTCTGCTGCCAATCTAATATTTTTACCATTGTACGTTACAGACTTCTTGTCCCGTGCTGCTTTCAGGATTTTCTCTTTGTCGCTAAGACTTGTAAATTTTACTATTAGATGGCGGGGTGTGGGTCGGTTCCTACTGATTTTGAGAGGTATTCTCTGGGCTTCCTGGATTTTGATGCTTGTTCCCCTTGCTATATTAGGGAAATTCTCTACAATAATCCTCTCCAGTATACCTTCTGCTCCTATTTCTCTTTCTTCTTCTTCTGGAATCCCAATTATTCTAATGTTGTTTCGTCTTATGGCATCACTTATCTCTCGAATTCTCCCCTCGTGGTCCAGTAGTTGATTGTCTCTCTTTTGGTCTGCTTCATTATTCCCTGCCATTTGGTCTTCTATATCACTAATTCTGTCTTCTGCCTCATTTATCCTAGCAGTAAGAGCCTCCATTTTTGATTGCACCTCATTAATAGCTTTTTTTATTTCAACTTGATTAGACTTTATTTCTTTTATTTCTCCAGAAAGGGTTTTTATTTCTCCTGACAGGGTTTCTCTAATATCTTCCATGCCTTTTTCGAGCCCGGCTAGAACCTTGAGAATCGTCATCCTGAATTCCAGATCTGACATATTACCAATGTCTGTACTGATTAGGTCCCTAGCCTTCGGTCCTGTCTCCTGCTCTTTTTTTTGTGGTGAGTTTTTCCGCCTTGTCATTTTGTCCAGATAAGAATCCGCTGTTCTCCTTGTTAAGTGAACTTGGTCTTGGCTGTATTTCTTTGATCTTCTGGGGGAGGGGCCTGTTGTAGTGATTCTCAGGTGTCTTTGCCCCAGGCGGAGTTGCACCGCCCTTACCAGGGGCCGGGCTAAGTAATCCTCTCAGGTTTGCTTTCAGGAGCTTTTGTTCCCTGAATGCGCTTTCTGTAGAGTTCCGAGGGCGGGAATGACAATGGCGGCCTCCCAATCTCCGGTTCAGAGGAGCCAAGAGCTAGGGGCCCCAGTCTTCAGTGCGCCTTCAGAGAAAAGCGTTTAATCCCTCCAGTCTCCCTAGCCCACGTTTGCGCCGGAGACCGCGCGCGCCCGCAGATCGCGCGCGCCCACAGACCGCAGACTGCGCTCAGAGAAAATTGCGCGTAAGCAGTCCAGTCTCACTGGCTTATGGGAGTGCTCCGAGCTCACCCAGCCTGTGACCAAGCGTCTCTGTCTCTGGCAGAGTCCCACCTGGAGTCTCCGAACCCCGTAGATCCCTGAGCTCTCCCGGGTCGGAGTCTCCCCGGATCTTGTGGGGACCCCTCGCACAGAGCACCGGCCAGTGCCACAGAGCACCGGTCCGTGTCACAGACCACTAGGAAATCTCGGCTCTGTCTCCGAAGCCGACTTCCCCGCTCTAATACCTGTGAGCTCTGCGACACTCAGACACCCCCGATCATTCTGTGACCCCGTGGGACCTGAGTCCACGTTGTCCCCATGAGGTCTTCACCCCAGTTTAGCCTCTGGAGTGATGTCCCTCCACGGAGCCGACTTTTAAAAGTTCTGATTTTGTGTTCTGCCGCTTGCCGGGAGCCGGCTCCTCCCCCTGGGGTCTATCTTCCCGTCGCGTTGGATTCACTTCTCCGCTGGTCCTACCTTTCAGAAAGTGGTCGATTTTCTGTTTCTAGAATTGTTGTTTTTCTTCTCTTCGATCTCCTGTTGGATTCGTAGGTGTTCGGAATGGTTTGATAGGCTATCTAGCTGATCTCCTGCTGGCTGATGTCGTCTCAGCCTCCTACTTCTCCGCCATCTTGACTCCTCCCTTTCTTGGCTGTTTGATAGAATTCACCATTTAAGAAATCTGAGCCTATAGTTTTCTTTGTGGAAAGATTCTTTTTTTTTTAAGATTTTATTTATTTATTTGACACATAGAGAGTGAGTGGGAGAGAGACAGAAAGCAAGCACAAGCAGGGGGAACAGCAAGCAGGGGAGAAGCAGGCTCCCTGCTGAGCAGGAAGTCCAATGTGGGACTCATTCCCAAGACTCTACGATCATGACCCAAGTCAAAAGCAGTTACTTAATCCATTGAGCCACCCAGGTCCCCCTCTTTGTGGAAAGATTCTTAACTACAAATTAATTTTTTAAGTTGCTAGAGGGCTATTGAGGTTTTCTATTTCTTCTTGGGTTATTTTTGGTACCATATGTCCATAAGAAATCTAGGTTTTAAATTCATTACCATACTATTTTCATAATATTTCCTTGTATTGTCTTTTAACATTTGTAAGCTCTTTAGTCAGATCCATTCTTTCATTCCTATTATCAGTAATTTCTGTCTTTTCTATTTTCCTTGATTAGTCCAGCTAGGGGTTTATTGTCACTTTTACTGATTTTTTTTGGAACCAGGTTTTTACTTCCATCAATCTTCCTCACCCTCCTTCCGTCTCTTGGGTCATGGCCTTGCAGCCAGTGAAAGACTGAAGTGTTTCAGAGGAATTGCTCTTAGTTCTGCTTTCATAAGCATTCTACTCCATGAATGTAGAGCAGGCCAGTGAAAAGATTGGAACAAAAGGTGCAGACTTTTGTGGCTGGGGAGGCTCAGGATTCTAAACCATTGCACCAGCCAACAAGAGGCCATCTAAAGTATATTAAAATCTTGGTAGATATCTCTGTACTTCCATATCTGGAGGATTTCCTGCTTTCTGCTACTCTTCTAGGAATGAAAGCAGCCAAAGCAGCCATGTTTGTTTTTTTTTAATCTTTATTAAATATTTATCATTTTCTGTATTTTAGGTTTATATGAATCCTCAGCTCTCTGATTGGTTTTTTTAAAAATTATATAATTTTGAATACATCCATTTCATTCCCTTTGTTACCAAAGGAGTTTTGTTTCTTTGTTTTGTTCTTAAATAAAGTCTTTGTAATTGGGATGAGAAAGAAGATCATTGGAAAATCATATATATAAATCAGCCAGGATACTTTCCCAAACTTCTCAGTTCTACGTCTATTGTTCAGTCCCAATCACCATTAGGAGAACTATAACATAGTCTCTACTTTTTCATTGCCATTAGAGTTACAATCCTTCCAAACCAAATATTTATTTCACATTAAATGACACCTGAATTCAATGTTTTTTAGATATAGCTGTTAGCCTTTCCATTCTTAGAACTAAAGAAATCTTCAACATTTCTCTGTCTTCTACAGGTAGTTATACCTTGCAATTTCCAAGCTGATATAATTCATCCTGACTCTTCCATAGTTGAAGAGATTTCTTTAGCTTTGATTTCATTACAACATGTATTTCTACTACGTTGTTATTCTTTTATTAATTAGGGTGGGATCTTCTTTTTAAATGGGGTATACTATCTGCTATATCCTGTATGCAATCTATTGATATTTGCTACCTCGAAGGAATTATCTGAATTTGCCACCTTTACTAAAATTATATGCCTAAATTTGATGGTTCAAATAAAAATTGAACAACAAATCTCAACATTAGTTTCTTAATTCCTTCATCTCAACAAACTATTGAGTCTAGACATATTCAGCCAGTTCTGCCAAGTTTGATCAATGTGGATTCTAATGGGTGCTTTCTAAATTTGCTTTATTATTCTTTGCAAGTATAGGATCTACCTCTACATGAGTGATTGTAGTTCCAAACAAGAACCCCTGTAGCATCTTTATTTTACCAGTTACAGAGTTTAGTAAAAACACACCAATTTTTATGAGAACTGTGCAATAATTATAGATGTATTACCTTCTTTTACAGTTATTCCTAAGCCAGCTACTATTTTATCATATTTGACCAGCTTCTAAATATTTTATACTACTAAATTTATGCTCTGCCTTCTCTTCTATTTCAATCCAACTTGATAGCCAATTCTTATGCTCTTTTTCATAGAAAAGCTTCCAGTTACTTGAACTATACTTGAACTATAATTTCCCAAGTCTACATTAAAAGTCTATTTTAATCCAACAGATTATGTACTTCTACATCACATATTGATTGTATTTTCTGTTATTTTTCTCATTGGAACCTGTAAATGGTTTCCTTAATTTTACTTTCTTCTTTAGTCTTCAAGATTCACATCAAAACAAAACAAAAACAAAGGAGAACAAAATGAAACCATTTGTATGTCTACATAGATCTTATTTTTGAAGCTGTGATAATTCTATAAGAGAATTTCTATGCTCTTCCCAAGGAGAAGCTATTCTTAAAGTCCTCAGGCTACTACATCTCTCATTCTTAAACAGGATTGTCTATTCTTATTGATGGATATGGGGACATACTTAAATTGCTACTTCCCTATTACATTTCACTGAGGTGACACCTTAAAACCATTACCATTATAAGAAATGGAAGATACATTTCATTTCTTGGAGCTGCTTTGTATTTCTTTTACCTTGTGAAGAGGTGGATTGCATTAGGAAGAAACAAGTGCAAGGGTAGGATTGGTCATGCTACAGTAACCAACAATCCACATTTCAGTAGACTACCCAAGCAAACTTCCCTTCATGTTCATGATATATATCCAACGCAAATCATCAGAACAGCTTTATTATTGCCACTCAGGGATTCAAACTGATTAATTCATTGTTATTTTTGCTTCCATGATCTCTAAGGCAGGGAGAAGGGAGCCTCGTGAATTACCTCTCTTTTTTAAGAACTTATTTATTTATTTGCCACATCAAGAGCGAGTACGAGAGAGAGAATGCACAAGCAGGGGGATTGGCAGGCAGAGAGAGAAGCAGACTCCCTGATGAACAGTAAGCCTGATGTGGGACTCAATCCCAAGATCCTGGGATCATGACCTGAGCTGAAGGCAGATGCTTAATTAACCTACTGAGCCACCCAGGTGTCCCTGTAACTCTTAAAAGAATTATGTCTGGTTGCTGGTCACATTTCATTAGCCAAATTAAGTAATATGGCCATAAAAACAAACAAACAAACAAACAAACAAACAAAAATAAGAAAGTATAACTATAGGCTATACCTAAAAGGAAAAGAACCAGAATAGTTCTGAATGGTCCTATTGATTACCACAAAATAACAAAATTAATGGGGCAAACAATAAAATTTGCCTATTAAATTTCAATCTTAGGCTCCATTAATATCCTGATCTGGTAATAAAATATAAAATCCTAATTTGACATTGGTCAATAAAGCAAGTATAAAATCACAAGTTTAAGGCTCTCTGCTGTTTGAGTTTTTCTTGACTAGCCATCTTTATCTCCTTTATACTTTGTATTTACACTTTACATATAAACACAGTTGTTATGACACTAAAAACATGTTTATTATATGCCTTTGCATATTCTTTGCCTGAAATATTTTTTGATCTGTGTAACTAAATTTTAAAATTCTTTGAGCCATATTTTTGTGTCTACAATTTTCATGAAAACATATCATGGCTAACTATAGGGAAATTAATGCACTTAATGAAATTTATTGTATCACTTTTCCTACTACTACTTTCTGTTTACTTAATTTAGACTTGGTTCCCTGAGTAAAAAAGTTCTTAAACTTATATCATTATCTCTAAATTTACTGAAGTGGCCAGATTATCCTAATGGGAAAGAAAGTGTTTTCCTGAGCAGGATTTTAAAAGTATATCAAAACTTAGTCAAAAAACATTCAGGAATGTATGTTCTCTCCAAAGAAACTGGTACAGTTATGAGCAAGATAGACACTCCAACTACCAACAGTTATTGTCAATAAGTGAATAATTTCACAGTTAGTGATCTAATTACTGGCAGAGACTAAATTAAGTCCAAGGCAAAAATTAATAAAGTCCATTTATTCATGAACTTGTAGAAGGGACTCCATCTGCTATCACTTTCATTTTTGCATGGCTCAAAAGTGTGAGAAAGAGTTAAAAAAAACTGGCATACTTGCACAGGTTCTGATTGGCAAATACTCTACTAAGGTGGGATTTTTTGAGCCAGGGAAAGTTTCTAATTGGTCTTCAGGCACATCTGGAGGTCCTTGTTCAGCTTTATGGATTAATTAAGCAGTCTGAGATATTTCAAAAGAGGAAGGATCATTCAGTGTTAGGAACAGAGGGTTTTCTGAAAGCAGTAATTTCCTGAAACCAATGAGGTTCGATGGAGTTTTTTATCATCAAATTGTCATAATGGTCCTTATGAGGGAAGAGGCTGCCATGACAGGCTATCTCTCCTTACCATTGTAGGGAATGCTATCAAAAGGAAGTATGTGGTACTCAGGGATTATCTAATAGGTTCTGTGTCCTAGGCTGGGGCCAGCAAAGGGAACTCTCTGTAAGTAACTCAGATATCATATAAACTTGGGTCCATGTATATGTTTTCAGTTTGGTCTTGAATACATAGTATTGCATAAAAGTTGTTAGCATAGTTTTACTTCCATTTATACTTTAGAATTACAAAAACTTTTTGCGATTTTACATTTTTAATTGTATCCAAACACAAACCAATACCATTATTTTTTTTTCTGTTTTATGACCTCTAATTTTTTTAGTATGATAATTTTCCACTATAAAATAGGTTTCTTGGGACGTCTGGGTGGCTCGGTGGGTTAAGCCACTGCCTTCAGCTCGGGTCATGATCCCAGGGTCCTGGGATCAAGTCCTGCATGGGCTCCTTGCTCAGCAGGAAGCCTGCTTCTCTCTCTGCCTCTCTGCCTGCTTGTGTGCTCTCTCACTCTCTCTCTCCGACAAATAAATAATTTAAAAAATAGGTTTCTTATTTAGTTACAGAAAAGGGAATAGGTCTTTAATTTATAGAGTACTTGCTATAAAATAGGCAGGGACAACATAACATTTTCACTCAGATTCATAACAATTCTCTGATATTCTCTTCTTTGTTGTTGTTTCTGCTGTTGTTTTCACAGGTGAGGAAATAAATGGAGGCTCACAATATTTAACTTGCCCAGTGACTCATGGTTCAGATCAGAAGCCAGCTTGCTTTTGGCACTAAAAGCCATGTCCTGTCTTTGTGTGTGCACGTGTGTGGAAGACTGATGATTCACAGACCTGTACCTCTGAAGCAAATAATATATTATGTGTTAAATATATAAATAAATAAATTACTACCAAAAAATACAAATATTTTTATGGAAAAACTGAAGGCAAGTGAATGGGTCATTCCCTTCTAGACTTTAGACCACAGTTCTTCAATATCAGCACTATTTACACTTCACACTGGGTAATTCTTTATTGTGAGGGGTTGTCTTGTAACTGTAAAATTGTTCAGTAGCATCATTTACCTCTGCCCACCACTCACCCAGCAGATACCAGGAATCTCATCCTCCAGTCATAAAAATTTCAAAATCTCTCAGGATATTAACAAAATGTCCCAGAGTGCAGGGAAGACAAAATAGTTTCCAGTACAGAACTATTGCAGTTAGACTCAATTACAATGGCTTGGCAAAGAGCTTCGTTATAAGAATTAGACCACTCGAGGCAATTGTATCTTTCAACACTATCATGTATAAGTGATAGTGACCTCATTAGCAACTTTATAGTATATGGTGAAATGTGCATGATTTTTCAATAAATATTGTTTTAGATTTTTTTGAATGAATTCATTTGTGGAAGCTGATAGTAATTAATTTGACCTGTCATTCTGACTTATAAAAAAAGAACTTTGATAAAAATCAATACTGTTAAGTAAATAAATATGTAATCTCCTCTTTCAGATACATGACATTAGTATACTTCCTGGTCCTCTATTATTTGCTAAGGGCCACATATTCCAGCCATAGAAAAGTAAGCAGAAGTGACATGTGCCAATTCCCTTCGGGAACAATGAAATGCCAACCTGAGACCCACCTGAGCATTCTTTTCTCTGTGTTGGGATTTAAGAGTCACCTTAATAATTTTTATCATAAACATGCACAAGAGATACTCTAGATTAAAGGCAGATGATTTTTTTTACTTAAAAAACAAATAACTACATGGATTTTGACATCTCCATTTTTACCCTGTGGCAACACAAGGAGAGCCAGACCAAATCTACTATGCATACGAAGTCTGTATCTCAAATGAGAAACAGGAAAAAAAATTTTTTTTTCTTTGCTTATATTTAGGAGAAAGAGGTAACTGCCTTTATCTGTCTTACAAAAAGACAGGAGGAAAAAAACTTTGCCCTCTGAAGATGGGATGAAATGGATCCTAGGTTCTCACTGTAACCTTTCAGAATGTAAATACGATCTCCAAGGGCCAGAAATGTGTTCTTGCCCAACCCCTCCAACCTCACCATATCTTTGGTTCCTATGACCTAGAAGATATATTCAAGGTCCTGAGCTTCATAAATCTCTCCAGTTACCTCACTATCTATTCAGTTGTAAATTAATTACCCAAGGGTTGCTTATGGCCTAGCATCCCAATCCACAGAGAACAAAATTGTTCCAAAAACTCTAACTCTATAGCAACAAAAAAGTTTTGCTTAACATGCCACAAGTTTTATAAACCTTTGTCTGGTTTTGGTATAGGGTACTGCTAACCTTGTAAACTATGTGGAAGCATTCCCTCCTCCTCTGTTGGCTAGAAGTGGTTGTCAAGAATTGGTGTTATTACTTGAAATGTTTCGTAGAATTTTTGAGTATAACCTTCTGGTCTGGAGATTTCTTTGTTGTTGTTGTTGCTTTTTAAAGTTTTGAACTACTATTTAATATCGTTACTAGTTTTAGGACTATTCAAAGTATTTATTTTATCTAGAGTGGTTTTGGTTGTTTATGGATTTTGAGGAACTGGACTGTTTCAAATAGATTTTCAGATTTACATGTGAAGAGATTTTGTAGTATATGGGTTTGTTTTTGTCTTTTTTTTTTTTTAAACGCCTGCCAATCAGGGAAAAACAAATCAAAACCACAATGAGATAACACCTCACACCAGTCAGAATGGCTAAAATTAATAAGTCAGGAAATGACAGATGCTGGCGAGGATGCAGAGAAAGGGAAACCTTCCTACACTGTTGGTGGGAATGCAAGCTGGTGCAGCCACTCTGGAAAACAGCATGGAGGTTCCTCCAAAAGTTAAAAATAGAGCTACTTATGACACAGCAATTGCACTACTGGGTATTTACCCTAAAGATACAAATGTAGTGATCCAAAGGGGCACGTGTACCTGAATGTTTATAGCAGCAATGTCCACAATAGCCATGTTATGGAAAGAACCTAGATGTCCATCAAGAGATGAATGGATAAAGAAGAGGTGGTATATATATACAATGGGATACTATGCAGCCATCAAAAGAAATGAAATCTTACCATTTGCGACGACATGGATGGAACTAGAGCGTATTATGCTTAGCGAAATAAGTCAATCAGAGAAAGACAACTATCATATGATCTCCCTGATATGAGGAAGTAGAGATGCAACGGGGTGGGGGGGGTTGGGAGGTAGGAAAAGAATAAATGAAACAAGATAGGATCAGGAGGGAGACAAACCATAAGAGACTCTTAATGTCACAAAACAAACTGAGGGGGGTTGAGGGGAGTGGAGTAGGGAGAGGGTGGTGGGGTTATGGACATTGGGGAGGGTATGTGCTATGGTGAGTGCTATGAAGTGTGTAAACCTGGTGATTCACAGACCTGTACCCCTGGGGCTAATAATACATTATATGTTCATAAAAAAATTAAAAAATTTAAAAAAACACCTGCCAAGCCCCTAGCATGCATTCTCTATATATGTGGATAGATAGGTAGACAGAGAGATAGATATAATGATACATATATATGAACATAGATACATACATATAATGGAATATTATTCAGGCACTAAAAAAAGAAGAAAACCCTGCCATTTGCCACAATAAGAAGGGGCCTTGAGATCATTGCGCTAACTGAAATAAGCTGGACAGAGTAAGAAAAATATTCTTTTTTAATATTAATATTTGATGATACAAAGTTTCCTTTTACACTGTTTCAGTTGCATCCCACAAATTTTGATATGCTGTGTTTTTATTCAGTTCAAAATATTTTCTAATTGCCCTTGAGATGCCTCCTTGACATGTATATTTTGTAGAAGTGTGTAATTTAAATTCCAAATGTTTGGAGACTGTCCCTTTATCTTTTTCTTACTGATTCCTAGCTTAATTCTGTTACGGTCACACATGATTTCAAACTTTTGAATAAGTTTGTAAATTACCCAGAATATGGTTTTAGTGTCTGCTCCATTGCACACTTGGAAGGAATATGCATTTTGCTGTTGTTGAGTTGAGTATTCTATAAATCCCAACCAGACCTAGTTGGTTCACAATGTAGTTCAGTTCTGCTATGTTCTTTTTTTTTTAATTTATATTCAATTAGCCAACATATAGTACATTAGTTTCAGGTGTGGTGTTTAATACAGTTCTGTTATAGTCTTACTGATTTTATGTCTATCTATTACTGAAAGCAGAGTCTTCAACTCTCTAACTGTAATTATGGATTTGTCTACTGATCCTATAAATTCTCTCCATTTTTATTTGATACATTTTGAAACCTTATTGTGAGGTACATACACTTTTAGGATTACTATGTCTCCTTGACGAATTTTCCCTCTCATCATTATGCAACATCCCTCTTTATTTCTGGTTAATTTTTGTCCTTAAGTCAAATTGGTTGATATTAATCTAAGTCTTCCAGTTTTCTTTTGATACATATTTACTCAGCAGGTCTTTTCCTATTCTTTTACTTTTAATCTAGTTATCATTATATTTGTTTTTTTTCTTTTGTTTTAGTTTAATTTTATTTTTCCAGTGTTCCAAGATTCACTGTTTATGCACCACACCCAGTGTTCCATGCAATACATGCCTCCTTAATACCCACCACCAGGCTCACCTATCCCCCCACCCCTATTCCCCTCCAAAAGCCTCAGTTTGTTTCTCAGAGTCCATAGTCTCTCATGCTTCTTCTCCCCCTCCGATTTACCCCAATTCACTTTTCCTTTCCATCTCCTAATGTCCTCCATGTTATTCCTTATGCTCCACAGTAAGTAAAACCATATGATAATTGACTCTCTCTGCTTGACTTAGTTCACTCAGCATAATCTCCTCCAGTCCCATCCATGTTGATACAAAAGTTGGGGATTCATCCTTTCTGATGGAGGCATAATACTCCATTGTATATATGGACTTATATCTTCTTTATCCATTCGTCCACTCCGTTGTAGGGTATCTTGGCTCTTTCCACCATTTGGCAATTATGGACATTGCTGCTATGAACATTGGGAGTATTTGAAGTGAGTTTCTTTTCAGAAGTATATAGTTGAGTCATAGCAGTATATCCATTCTGAAAATAATTGTTTTATTTGTTGGGCTGCTTTTGTTTTTGTTTAATTGATGTGGTCTGACCCATGATATTTAATTACTTGCTATTAAGTTTGAGTTTAGATTTGTTGTTTTATTATATCTTTCCTATATGTTGACATGGTTTTTCATTTCTATGCCTTTCTTTTGCTGCCTTCTTTTAGATATTTTTCATATTTTAAGACTATTTCATCTATTGTGTTATTTACTACAACACGTTTTATAGTATTTTGAGTGGTTGCCTTCAGCATTAAATACACTATTTAACTTTTAACAGGTTACTTATCTTACCACTTCAAGTGGAATGTAGAAATCTTACCACCATATAAGTCCCTTTTCCTTCTCTGCTTATGTTAATGTCTTATGTATGATATTCACATGCACTGAAAATTCATCAGGTGATTTTTCCAATGTTTTGTTTCATATTTTTAAAAACTCAAAAATATATTAATAGTTTGTTTTATTTCCATAAATATTTATAACTTTTTTTGTTCTTCCATCATCCTGCTATTCCAAGTTTCTTTCTGGTATCATTTTTCTTCTGTCAAAAGAAATTCTATCATAGTAAAATTTTACAACAGTTATGCTGACCACACATTCTCTAAGTTTTGAGAAGTTTTTACATCAGTTTTATTTTTGAAGGATAATTTCACTGAATGTAGTTTTGGGGGCTGACAGTAGTTTTCTTCTAGCCCCTGACAAATATGAAGACACTTCCTCCTAGCCTCTATGAGAAATCTGTTGCCATTAAATCATTATTTCCCTATAGGTAATACACTATTTCTCTCTCATTGATTTCAAGATTTTTTTCTTTCTCTTCAATTTTCAGTAGTTTGATTATGATGCAAAAAACTTTTTTGTTTATTCTGTTTGTGGTTCAGTAAGATTGCTCAATCTAAGAATTTATGCCTTTATCTAAATTTGGGAAGTTTTCCGCCATTATTTTTTCAATTTCTTTTTTCTGCATTGCACTCTTTTTCCTTTCTTTCTGGACCTCAAATGACACATACATTAGTTCTTTTTGTATGTTCCCATGGGTCCATGAGTTAATAGGGTTTTTTTTTCCATCTTTTACTCCATTGTTCAAATTGGATAATTTCTACTGACCTACCTTCCCTATGTAATCTCCATGCTGTTATTAAGCTTATCTTAATACCTCACTCATCCCATGACCTTTTCTTTTTTAAAAATGAACACATGTCCAAGATTTTATTCAGATCAGTAATTACTGAGGGAACCAGTCAGATGTTAAGACCAATTCTGAGAGATATGATGAACTAAGTACCTATTTGTAATTTATAAAACAAATGTTTAGGATAAGATTTTTGTGTTAGATAAAAACTAATTAATGTCCTCCAGGACAATGGATTATAAATTTTGAGATTATCTTTCTTCTGCCAGACAGACTTTTACTTTTCTCATTTCTACCAAATAAAAAATTCACGACTTAAATGTAACTTCACCAAGTTCAGGCATTTTGAAGAACAAACAATATGTTAAAGAAAATGCATTCCCCTAGACAATCTTTAAGAAGGCTTTTGCCCCTAAATGACATTGAAAAGACATGCTGCCCACATATTATCTGCCTTATTTGCAGTTTTTTGGTAAGTTTTCTTAAGAGTAGGAGAGAGGTAATGAGATTACTGGCTTGAGAAGAAACACTTTCAAAACACTGTATAATCACTTATAAGGAAGCCAAGAATCCACACAATTAGAAACCAATGAGGCGTAGGTGCTGTCCAGTTATACTGAGCAACTACCCTGAGGTGTCACCCACTTAGCTGTGGCCACAAGAACCTTATGATACCTGGAAGATGGATTTGACTCTTTACAAATATTGGAAAGCCCACGACCTTCCACAAGATTTCTGAGAACCCCAAGAAGGCTCACATTCCCACATTCTTCTCTGGCTCCGAGCTCTTGTTTTTGGTGAATTAATGCAATTTAAGAATCCTCTAATTCTCTTGCTCTCATTGTCAATGACAGAAAATGTGTCCCCTTCCTTAACTTACACAACCCAAAAATGAAATAAAACCCACTTACATAGGCATTTATAGGGATATCACTGGAAGGTTTAGGAAGATGGATTTATATTTCAAGTGCAAACAGCTTGAATATTAGCAATTAGTATGTATTCCCCAAATGATGCTCCTACTTCTGCTCCCTTCTCAGATATTTTCTCCACTATTCTCCTTCTTTCTGACCAACCAACTTGTTTAATTCTCATTTTAAAAAAATCATCATGGTTGCTAATTAACTCAGATGCTCAGAGTTTTAATTTCACTTTAAGCAGCTTATTTTAAAATGGTCTTGGGGCATTAGGGTGGCTCACTCAGTTAAGTGTCCAACAGTTGATTTTAGCTCAGGTTTTGATCTCAGAGTTGTGGGGTGGAGCCCTGGGGTGGGGGTGGGGGGAATCCCTGCTCTGGCAGGAGTCTGCTCCTCTGCTCCTCCCCCTACACACTCACACACAGTCTCTCTCTCAAATAGATAAATAAATCTTAAAACTTAGTAGTCTTAATGGAAATTTGATTCTTCCTCTCAGAAAATTTCTGGTGCCACTTGATAAATCAAAATCTCCACCCATTTTTTTAATAGTAAAGCATTAAATTTGTCCCCTCTGTAGAGCAATAGTGGTTGACCTTAACCTCCTTTGGGGACCACAGCTCTGTAGTTGGAAAGGAAGTTTGCCTCACTCTGTTTTAAGTGCCTGCAAGCTGCCTTGTTTCCCCTGTTGTCATCATCACCATCCCTGCAAGTCAATTAGCCTGGGAACTGGCATGAGAAAGAGTGGAAAAAGAAAAAAAAAAAAAAAGAAGAAGAAAAGAAAATATGGGATTTCCCCCACTGTCTCTGAATATTAGATGACCCCTTAACTGTTTCTCAAGTCAGAACTAGAGGGAATCCCCTGGAGTGCTCTCAACAACATGCACTTCCAGATTTGGCCCTACCAAAGGGGGGAACAAGACAGAGTCATCCCTTCTATGTGGTATTTCAAATTCTGTTCTTCTTCCCCAATCTGCCTGCTACTAATTACTTGTCAGCGTCCTGAAATAGCTTTCCCATGAGTTCTGTTCAGGCTTATAGCTCTACCAGTGGGAGAGACAGAGGAAATACTCTATCTTACCCATAACAAGAACCTGTTTAGTAAGTTGAAGTGCTTTTGACTAACAACTGATGAGAATAGCTCTGCTTACATGTATGTATCTTTTTTCAAATCATTATTTTTGTCAAAATAATTTTAATAGCAAGCTGATGTAACCAGTACTCCATCAGGTATCTGATTTAGTGTCACGATGGCTATATATGTCATATGCCATACTTCCTACTCTTTATTTAACTATAAAGACAAATCTAAAACATATTGAATATGTACTCTATGTATTTTCTAAGTATTTTGCATATATTAGTCCATTAATCTTAAAACAAGCCTATGAGTTAACTATAACCCTGAATTCATGAGAGCATAGAAAAACTTGCTCTGAGTACCCAGCTAGAAGGTAGAGTCAGACCCAGGATCCAAATATTGACAGAAGGGTTCCACAGTCTTTGCTCTTAATATACTTAATATACTAGATATCTTTCCCGGTATAAAATAATTATATACTAGATGTCTTTCCTGGTATAAAATAATTAGTATGTAGCATGCTATGAGCTGAACTGTGTTCCTTTCAAATTTCATATGACAAAGTCCTAATTCCTAGTACCTCAGCATTTGACTGTATTTAGAGATAGGGTCTTTATAGAGATGATTAAATCTCAGTATTAAAGCTAAAATGAGGTCATTTGGCTGGGCCCTAATCCAATATGACTAGTATCCATTTAAGAAGAGGGAAATTTGAACATGGACATACATGGACAGAGGGAAGACACTGGGAATAAACTGCCACTTAAGAGCCAAAGAGAAAGAACTGGAAAAGAATCTTTCCTCCTGGATTCTCAGGAAGAACTAACCCTACCAATATCTTGGTCTTAAACTTCTAGCCTCCAGAATTACATAAAAACTAAACTATATAAAAACTAAATTACACCTCTCAGTCTATACTGTTTTGTTATAGCAAACTAATCTGGTAGGACAAATTTGATTCTCAAAATACCAGAAAAATGATTGAAATATTAAAAATAGTAAACATATGTTGATCTATTAATATTTGGATCATTTAGATAAGTTGAAGTAGGTAAATAATTAATGCAATTTTTATCTTAAAAAGATATTTGTCAATGAAATTTTCATATATCAAAGTAAGAGCTACTTCTGTAGAGTAAAGCTAGACAACCAGAGAACACTGGAGTGAAGAGGATAGACCCTCCCAGAATAGGCAACAAGATACAAACTAAAGAACTATAGATATCTTATAGGAGAATAGACCATGGAAATGAGGTAGGGCCATCATTTTTTTCTTTTTTTTTTTTTTCCTGACATTTAAACCACTTGAACTGCAAATCCAGGTGAATGTTACAATACATAGATTTTCTTTCTTTCTTTCTTTCTTTTTTTTTTGCACAGTTTAAATATACTGGCATTTCTTTAGCACTTTTTAAATACTTTAAGATCTACTTCATGTGTCATTTAAAATTTAACTATCTTCTATAAAACTAAATGCTTCTTCTAGTAACACTTTGGTGTGGCTGCTTACTCCTAAAAGATATGGCTAGGGGAAATGGGACATAAGATTGTGGGTGTTAGAATAAATCTCTGAACATGTGGGCTTGTTCCAGAGACTGACAAAGGCTCAAGGGGAATGTTGGCTACAAGTTATGAAGATTAGATCTGGTCGCTTGCTCTAACACGATGGCCAAAAGCAAACCTCACAAACTCTATGCATTTTTTTTTTCCCTGTAAGAATTAGCAATTATGCAAGGAGACAATAAAAAATGAAAGATAGGAAACCTCTGTAAGAGATGAAAACTTGAGCACATTCACCTCCATCACTATTATAGATGCTAAGATCAACAAAGGAACATAAGCAGAGAGAAAATGCATAATAAGCAGAGACCCAGGAAATGGTGCCATTGATGTACCATAAATGTCAAAGAATTGTTATTGCATATACCATATATGAGACAATATTCCAAAAAAAGCTGGATAATATATCTCAAAAGAGAAGAAAATTTTGTTTTCCTGAGAGGAAAAAAAAAAAAGGACTGTGATGTTCCAAGAAATAATCCAGAAAGGAACCCAAGAAGATTTTAAAATCTGGAGGTCAGAGGGATGTAAGGAAGAGGGAGGATCATGAAAGAAATGAACCGCTTATAACATTGAGGGTTTTTATATATCTGGGATCAAGTGAGAAGCAAACCAGCCACTCCAAACTGGCAATGGGCATGAGGTCACAGCAATGGGAAAACAGACTTCTTCTCCCTGTAGAGCCAGGTTCTTCTCAGCTGTATAGGATAGTGATACAAGAAAAAATAACACAGCTACAACTGATCCAGAGTTTGAAGCCTACACAAGCAGAAATTGAGTGTGTGCATTGAGTAGAAGAATGACATGGAAGAGAGAAAAAAAATTGTCAAAAAACGAATTATTTTTGAAGTAGAACTCAGTACTTGGGCTTCCTTCCAACCCATCCCACTTCACTCTAAATAGATTGACATATCAACACACCAGTGATGCAAAATTTTATCTACAAAGCCTTCCATTTTACATCAGAGAGGAGGATTCCAAGAGCATCTGGGAGAAAAAAATAGTAGTGGAAATAAAAGTCAGTCCACTCTGTCTGGGAAGAACATGCCAGTCATGAAAAGGGTCTCTATTCAAGGAAGACTTCAGAAAAGAAGATACCAATGAGCAGTCTGCTAAAATATTTTGCAACAAACAAAAAATCAGTCACATAGACAAAAGGCAAGAATACATTTTTTTTTTAAGATTTTTATTTATTTATTTGTCAGAGAGAGAGCGAGTGAGCACAGGCAGACAGAGTGGCAGGCAGAGGCAGAGGGAGAAGTAGGCTCCCTGTCGAGCAAGGAGCCCGATGTGGGACTCAATCCCAGGATGCTGGGATCGTGACCTGAGCCGAAGGCAGCCGCTTAACCAACTGAGCCACCCAGGGGTCCCAAGGATACATTTTTAAAAAGATTTGCTTAGAGTGGGGAGGGGCAGAGAGAGAGGAAGAGGATCTCCAGCAGAGTGAGTGAGCCAGACACAGGACTCAATCCCAGGACCCTGAGATCGAAATCAAGAGTCAGATGCTTTACCAACTGAGCCATCCAGGTGCCCCAGGCAAGGATACATTTTTAAAACAAAAATATGGTTGAGGAAAAAAATGACTACAGATTATCTACTTTGTAATCTTATTCAAATCTATTGACTTTAAGAAAATTTGGGAAAAAATAGGTGATAAGAGTACAAAATATAATAAACAACTGGTTAGTGTGTAAATCAAGGAATATAAAAAATAATATTCAATAGAGTTTTAAAATATTATATAGTACAGGCAGTAAAATGACCTCCAAAAATTCATGAAACTATGATCAGGACACAATAAATAGTGAACAAAAGTATAAAATAAGAACAATTGATCTTGCTAAAGAAATGTTCAAAACAGAAACAGATGTTAACAAACAAAATCATGAAGCCAATCATTGTGAGCTAAGGAATGACCTAACGATGATCAAGAGAATTATATAATTTGGAAAAAAAATAAATAAAAGAGGGTGAAAAGGAAAAGCATTTTTTTAAAGATTTTGTTTATTTATTTGACAGAGAGAGATCACCAGCAGATGGAGAGGCAGGCAGAGAGAGAGGAGGAAGCAGGCTCCCCACCAAGCAGAGAGCCAATTCGGGGCTAGATCCCAGGACCCTGAGATCATGATCTGAGCCAAAGGCAGAGGCTTTAACCCACTGAGCCACCCAGGCACCCTGAAAAGCATTTTTTACTTATCTAGTAATTTTGATTTTTTTAAAAAGATTTTATTTATTTATTTGACAGAGAGAGATCCCAAGTAGGCAGAGAGGCAGGCAGAGAGAGAGGAGGAAGCAGGCTCCCTGATGGGCAGAAAGCCAGATGCGAGGCTCCAACCCAGGACCCTGAGATCATGACCTGAGCCGAAGACAGAGGCGCCACCTAGGCGCCCCATAATTTTGATTTTAAAAAGCCCAAAAAACAAGACAGGATGAGAGGGCAATCTGGCTGCGACATCTGTCACCTCATTGATCGCTGGGTTTGATCTGGCTGATCTGGCTGGCTTGGTGGGTGTCCCTTTCCTCCCTCAGTACTCGTCTGTCTCCCTCTCAAGCTGCCTGTGCCCTCAGTCAGGAAGGATGACCTTCCCTAATAGATGAGAACCATTCTTTGGTCAAGGGTATAGGAGAAGTTGCGTTTTCCTGTTAGAACTTCTAAACAATCTCTCAAGGTTCATTTGTAGGAGAAAGTAGGGTAGTCAAGTTTCCAAACTCCAGACACATCCAAATGAGGCACTACATGTGGGAGTCTGCCTTTCTTTAAAACAACAACAACAACAAGATAAAGATAAAGAAAGAACTCACTGTAGAAATAAGAGTCCAAACTAATTAAATTTGCCTATCAATAAACACATCAGAATTTTGTCTTCCCATTGTCCTTAGGTTGACTCACCCATTAAACACGGAGGATGCTGTGCCAAGGCAGAAACCTGATGCAGGAAATAAAACCATGTATTGAAGGGAACCCTAATTTTAGGCTGCTACAATAAACACAAAGAATAAAATAAACAAAAAGCCCCATTGTGACCCAGCAATTAATTTCTCTGAATTTCCTATCCCTATTAATCCATTTGTGTTTTTCACTGAGAATGTCAACTCTTATCTATAGGTAACTCTATAAACAACCCAGCAGAGCCTGGAAAAGTCTTCAGCATACTAGGGAACAGCCAATGATAAGTAGATCAAAGAACATAGAGAACCACACCGGAGCACTTCAATTATAGAAGGAGTCTTTGGATTCAGCCCAAGTCTGAATTTGGCAGAAATATGATAGTGGCTATGCTAAACCTAGGGCTGGCAGTCTTCCACTTTCCTGGAGGAGGACCCTTGCCTGACATCTGCTCCTGCCCTTTGAACTCCAAAGGGAAGTTTGCTTTATTCCTGTTCTCTGGTCCCCCAAAGCAATTTTTCATGCTTAGAATAAGGAAGGAAAAGAGAATTTCCCTCTGAAAATAAAATGATGCCCTGGGCAATCTTTATATAATACACACAGCTAGCAATATTTAGGAATTTTGACCACTGGATGTATCTGGAGCTGAGTCAGCTGAATGGCAGCACCCTCAGAAGAAGAAACATAGACACTTCCACTGCTCCTGAGTGTAGAGATGCCCAAGATCCTGCCACATTATACCTTTGATTTCATGAATTCTTCCAAAGACATCGCATAAATTCTCTCTTACCTAAATTAGTCAGCATCAGGTTCTGTGGATTCCAATCAAACCAATTTTGAATAACTTTAATAAAAGATGTTGATATGAAGCACATTAGTGTAGGTGGTTGAAATTAGGTACCAGTCAATCATTATCTCCTCTGTTCACTTGCGACTAGAGGGACGAGGAGGGAAGCTTTGCTGAAACATGCAAGTGTTTAGAACAATTGAAAATCTCTTCCTTAGATTTTTAGGATATGGACTAGAAAGTCTCTAGAATTTCTTAAAACAGGTATAATCTGTCCTTTCATACAGTGATTTTTGCATTTCAGATTCTAGATTATTTTAAATGTGAATCCTGCTCCCTAAGGGGTGATGAGAAGTAGAAAATAGAATTGCTCAGATTTCTTGAGGTAATGGTGGATAACTTAAAATAAGAAATTGATGAAGTCACATCCAAAAACTCTTAGCTCAAGACGAAGAAAACTCAAAGAATTTATATGGCACAGATGAATAAATAGTTTTACTCAGTACAACTGTTGTGCTAATGCTATAGAAATTAAATTCTCTGAGATTCTTATATAAACATTAGGGCATTTATGAGGAAAAATTTGGATCCTTAAAAATACTTAAAATTCCAGAAATGGGCCAGAAAAATTTGAAGTCTCATATTCTTCCGGTAACAGTTTAAAAATATGGCCTTCAAATTATTTGACATTCCTACCATTGAGACATGGGGTCCCTATCCCCGCCCACCAAATCTGGACATTGAGAATATTTGACTTGAACATGATAGAATTCATACTATGCTAGTTTCAAAACCTCAGCCTTGGGAAAGTTGCAGCTTCCACTTCCTCTCTCTTATTTTTGGGACCTGCTATCATATTACAAGGAAGCCCAAACTGGACAAAGTGAAGAGATCATATGGAATGGCCTTGTGTAGAGGTTGTCATCCACAACTATCATCAACCCCCAGAAAGGTGAGTGAAGATACATCCAGATGATTCCAGCTTCCATATTTAAATCACAGTCAGCCTTTGAAGTCTGCCCTTCTGACATTCCAGATCTCAGAAAATATTCTGTCTTCAGCATGACTTTTATAAATGTCTAACCCATAGAGTCTGTACAATAAAGTGGTTGTTTTATGTCACAATACCTTGTAGTGTTTCTTTTTGTGGCAATAGTAACTGAAATTCACCTACAAAAATCTTTGCATGGCATCTTCTTGCAATCTTATATTGAGTGAGTTTTCTTGCCATTAGTGAATAATAATCCACAAGAAAATGTAATTTTTTTCTCATATGTGATTAAATCTCCGCAGACAATTTGAAGGTACTTAACTAAGAAGAAGAAAAAAACCCTGAAATTTAGATCAGCTGGAATATATTGCAATGGATACAATAACTCAACTGAGATTCTACACTATATTCTGTGTTCAACAAGCAGCTACAGTTCCACACTAGGCTGACTAGACAAATCTGAACCAGTCATGGCTAAGGCTAACTGACCCTGAAAAACCAAAAGCAGAGAAAAGAATTGAAAAACGTTAGGAGAAATAAATTTTATGAATTCTATGCCATACATAGCATATTTTGCCCACACACTGCCTCATTCTTTTACACTATTAAAATCCAGTAGACTTTTTCCCCCCTTATCAAGGGAATCTTTCAAAAGTGCTCTACCTTTCCCCCTTTCTTCATTAGCAATGATGCATTTTCTGATTTGGCCCGAAAGGAAGTCTGATGGGTCTAAGATAATAAATTTTCTCATCATTCACTTAAACAGGGGCTGACTTTAATTGGGACTCTGGCTCCACATATGGCCCTTTGTACTTAATGTACAGTTATTGACTTAGCAAACACATTTTTCTTTTTTCCAATACACAGAGACCACACAATTCCAAGCTGTCTCACCTGCTGTGGGAACTCTATGCCAATAAATTTCTGCCACTTTGATTACTGCCACAATCTGAGCTATAGAAACTAATCTCCTGGAGCCTTTCAAGACATTAGATTACTTTATTATGTTAATGATGAAAGCTTGACAGAACTAAGTAAGCATGAGTAGTAAAATCCTTACAAGCTTTTCAAAAATATACAGATGATGAGAGACAGGAGAAAAATCTCACAACAAATGTAAGACCCAGACTCCTCAGGGAAGTTCCTGGAAATATACTGATCTAAGCCAGTCTGGATATGCACTACGAAGGAAAGACGCAGACTATGTCTTCTTTGATGAAAAGGAACATTTAGTATCTTTTGTGCTTAGTTGGATGAGAACTGTATTTGGATGTCCTTCTTCCACTTGTCAGACTATATATATATATATATATATATATATATATATATATATATATACATACGTGTATATATATATATTTTATGATTTAATGGAGGTCATCCATGGTTGACAGCTTCTAGGATGATTCCCAATGATCCCTGCCTCCTGGTGATTAAGTCCCTTTTAATCTCATCCCCTTGAGTGTGGACTGGAACTAGTGATGTGCTTATAACAAATAGAATATTGCAAATTTGAAGGAATATCATTCCCATGATTAAGTTACCAAAAATTTTTCTGGCTTCCTTCTTCCTCTTTCAGCTTTTCACTCTCATCAAGTCAGATACACTGTTGCAGACTGATCTCTGAAGAGCTCTATATGTCAAGGAACTTAAGGAGGCTTTTGGCCAACATCCAGAAAATAACTAATATCTGTAGTCCAATAGCTCCCAGGAAACCGATGCTTACGCACAGCTACATGAGTGACCATGGAAGCAGATGCAGATTTCATAGTACAGTTACCAGGTGAAACTGGCTAAAAATTTGAGTCTACTTTAGAGATGGTATCACACAGTGTGGCGCCATTAGCCGTAAGTGTTTTGCAGTAGTTTTTAAACCCTTCTCAGGGATTATCAGATAAAGGAGGAAAAAAATCTTCTCATTGGCAGGTCTTCAAAAACTCTACCTTGTTTTTCACTTTACCTGGAAGGGAGAGGTAGCCTCAGGTCAAGATATATACTGATTCTTAGACAGTGACTGATAGTTAAGGTAGCTATCTAATAAAGGACTTTGAATAGCAATATTAGAGGATTTTGTGAAAAGAAGTTTTAGTGAAAGAGCACGTTTCTGAGGATCTAAGAAGGGACTTAAGGCAGTGCTACAAAATTACTGGCTTGTGATGATAAGACTTAAAAACAAAACAAAAGTTTTTTCAGTGAAGATGTCTTGAAAAGTACTGAAAAGCGTATTAAAATATTTGTGTCCCTCACCAAAAGGCTACCATTGCAAAACAGCCTCTCCAGGATGACTCTGTGGATGTCCATTAGCCTTCTTTCCCAACCAGGTCAGTGCTGCTACAACAAGCCCAAGAAACAAAGTGGGTAAAGTGGCAGAGATGGGATAGATCTGTAGGTTAACCATATGGAATTGCATCTCACCAGGCTTGACTTGGTCATCCCTCTTGCTGAGACCAATTCCAAACCCATAATGACACAGTGCATTAGGGGCCCAGACAGCTCTCTGGTAGTAGGTTGATTACATGTGACCCTTTCTGTCATGAAGGGGGCAAAGATTCGTCCTCACCAAATAGACACCTAATCTAGATTTGAAGTTACATTCCCTGCTGCTGTCAATATCATTCATCCATGAAATTACTCAATGCTTTATACTCTGCAACCAACCAAGAAACCAATTCAAAATAAAGGAAGTAAACGAGGGGCTGTTGCTTGTGAAATTCACTGGTCTTATTTTCTATCCATCACTTATAAGTAACTGGTTCTCAAAATAATAGAAAAGCCTACTGGAAGCTGGGGACAATACATTCAGATGATAGGATGCTGTTTCTCTCTTGGAGACAATCTATTTCTATCCCATGGAGATAAACCCAGTGCCATGAACAAAGGAGCAATGGTAGAGGGAATAAAAGGTGTCTATCAGGATTATAGCTAATAGCCTACCTTGAAAATTTTAAATTTCTTGGGCTGTACCAGATGAGAGGCTTTATTATGCAGAAGAATCATGGTTTTTCTGAACAGGAGAAACCGAGAGTGTGACTTAGCTTTACCTAAGTCCTAATGTAAATGGAGAAATTATGAAAAAAAGAATATTTGTTGAGATTACTGAATCTGACCACCCAGAATAATGATTCCTATTGGCTGCCTCCTGTTCTCAATAGTTAAGACCTAATTTTCTTCGCATTGAGATCTTCCCTCACTTCTCCATGCAAGTGAAATTGCCAAGTGAATCCATGTGGAATATAGAAAGGGTATTAGAGGTAGTAAGTCACATCCATCCCTCCGTTGCAAATTCAAAGACACTGGAATTTCAGAGCTGTCATAAAACAATGGATTACATATTTTAATATGTATGTTTCTTACATTCCCCATCATCTGTAGAGCATATTTATAAAGGGAAAAATATTATTTTCTTCATAGATACAGAAAACTGAAATTTGATCAAGACAGATATAGAGAAGGATAAGAATTTCTAAAATATTTTAGAGCCAGAAAATAGAGTACAAATTAGAATCTGTTCAGCTGCAAGTAACATAAAATGTTTTTAAGCAAATCACATAATGGAAAATTTAAAGTAGAGCAGGCTTTGCTTCATTTCCCTTGGCAATGAGCTAGTTCTTTTCTTTCCTCTCTGCATCAGCTTTCTACTCAGGTGGTAGCCAATGGCTTTCAGCAGATTGGACCTCACATCTAGGCACTGAATCACTCACAGTAAAAAGTATCATTACTAATTTCATATATCTAAAACCAGGATATTTTTCACAGGAACCTCTGGGACTTTTTGTCTCAGAATTCACTAGCCACATTTAAAATATGGGTCTAAGGGCACCTGGGTGGCTCAGTGGGTTAAGCCTCTGCCTTAGGCTCAGGTCATGATCTCAGGGTCCTGGGATCCAGCCCTGCCTCGGGGCTCTCTGCTCAGCAGGGAGCCTGCTTCCCCCTCTCTCTCTGCCTGCCTCTCTGCCTACTTGTGATCTCTGTCAAATAAATAAATAAAATCCTTTAATAAAATAAAATAAAATATGGGTCTAATCCTAAATCATCTCTGACAAAGAAGGTGCATTACACATAGCTCAGTGAAGCTGGGGGGTATGGTCACCCTGGGAGCATATGTGTTTGTGTAAAAAGACAAAATACATGAATCACAAATGCATCGGTGGTAAAAAGGAGACAGATCTGAAAGCATTTATCAGCAATGTACGTGACAACGGAGACCCCAGAACACCCACTGTGAACGCAGAAACTAGAAGTAAAACGGGCTTGTCTCCTGTTGGAAAGCATGAGTGCACCTATGGTTGTACATCGTAGTAGATGGATCATTCTAAACATGTCCATTTGGGAGTCTTTGAGCGCAGGGAAGAATAGTTTATTTGGGTTCACACAGGTGGACACCCCCACTATGGCTATGTCTATGCTACATAATCCTGTACCTTTGGTCATACCTAACTCAATCAATGGTAGACTGTTGACCCACAGGGAACATTTTTTTTTTAAGATTTTATTTATTTATTCAACAGACAGAGATCACAAGTAGGCAGAGAGGCAGGCAGAGAGGGGGTGGGGGAAGCAGGCTCCCTGCCGAGCAGAGACCCCGATGCAGGGCTTGATCCCAGGACCCTGAGATCACGACCCGAGCCAAAGACAGAGGCTTTAACCCACTGGGCCACCCAGGCACCCTCCACTGGGACCATTTAGATTCTTGTTCTCTAGAATCTGAAGTCTGCATGGAATAAACCAAAGCCTGAATTTGCATGAGGAGGTCATGCTATTTGCAGTGCGTTGGAGAGAGAAGATCCATTAAACTCCCAACTAGTGAGAATCTCAGAGCTGCTCTTATTCATGAGCCTCCTGTGGTTTGTTTGTGTAACTATTCCTTCAGGGCTGATCAACTCTAAGACTCACCCAGTAATTTCAATTTTTTTTTTTTTTTTTTTTTTTTTTTTTTGCTGAAGATTTTATTTCTGTTGTTGACACCCTGGTACAATATTAGCTGATACTGGTATGCTGTCAAATTGGAACTCACTGATAGAGTTCAAACCTTTAAATCTATTCATAAAGAAAGTGAACTCGAAAAAGTGTAAATTGGTTTAAACAAGGACACTCAGCTTCTTGGAAATTAAACTGTAATTAGCACTCACAACCCCATAACACTGGCCAGTGAACTTTTTTAGAGATAGATATAAAAATGCTGAGTGCCTTTCAATGCAACCCAAACTCCAGTGTAGAACTTTTCTTTAGAAAGTTCCTACCAGTGTTTTACAGACACCCCAGGGGATTGCTGACCCCACTGAAAGTTCTATGACCCACTTCTTGATATTTTCTAGGATTTAGTAACCTTTTCTTCTTCTCCTAGACACATTTTATTTTGAGCCCTCCACCCTTCCACCATTGTAAGCTTTTCCCATTTTAACCTTAAGACATTTGAGGAATAAAAAGAGTTCCTGGTCGTAAACCATATGAGTACCCTCCCTTACAGTACAGTCTTGTAATACTAAATAACAATTGTCTGTTTTCTCAGACAGACTCATGAGAGGAGGGGTCTAAAAATGCCCTTAAAGGGGAATGTAATACAACAAAAAGGGCAAATAAAAGGCAAACCAGGGGCATAAAAACAAACAAACAAACAACAAAAAAAAACTTGTTAAGTAAAATAATCAGAACAACAGATCCTAAACTGTGGGTTCAGCCTGAATTTATCTGAATTTTGACAACACGTTGACCTTCAATCAATTTGTTTTATTTCCCTGAAATAACATTCTCTGATCTCTGTTCGGTTTCATTCAGTTCCATCCACCTCGGCCTTGAAGCATGTCAAGCTTCTAGGAAATATAGCAAGAATGTGTATGTACATGATTTTTTTCTAGATTGTGGAATCTAAACAAAAGTTGATGCTTTTAATCTATGAATCCTTCATTTTCAGACAAAATAAGCAAAAGACCAACTAAATCTCTGAGAGAGAACTGACCCATTCTCAGATGCTTAAACTGTAGAAGTAAACAGGATAAACATTTGTCTGCCTTGTGTCCTTCAGGAAAGAATGGGTTGTGATTCCTGAGTAAGAAGCCAAAAGGATTTCATAGAAAATAATGGTGTTTCATCAATATGGTTGACTATAGACTGAATGTGTGACTAAGCCTGGTCAGCAGAATAGAACAACCTGCTTTCTACCTAACTGGTCAGAGAGAATGGTCCCAAGCACTACACACTTTAGTTCTCTTGGTATAGCCTCTGGAGCAGATCACATCTTCACTCAAGGGAATTTAAAGAGTTGGATTCAATAACTCTGACAACCGACAATAAAGGCAGTTTCTTAAATCACTCTGATTTGTACCACTTCTCAGGTAATTAGGATCACATGTTCATTTAATCAAGCCCTGTTTTAAACTCCAGTTCCAGCAACAAAGTTCTCGTCCTGTTTTCTCTGTTACTATCTCAATTCCCTTAATTATCTTTGCCTTATAGACCAGGGACTGATAAACCACAACCCAGTGGTAAAATCCAGCCCAATTCTTGCTTTCGTAAGTTAAGTTTTATTAAACAACCATGCCTATTTGTTTATGAATTGTATATGGCTACTATTATGCTAATAACAGCAGAGCTCCATAGATATGAGAGACATTATATGGCCTGCAAAACTGAAAGTATTATCTGGCCCATTACAGAAAAACATTCTTGTCCTCTAACCAAAACCCTGCCTCAAGCTTTTGCCAGTTGCCCCAATATCCAGCCCAAAGCTCTTATCTTTGTCCTGTGATTTGAGCATCTGATATTTAACTGAATGTTTTGCTCAATTTCCTCTGCATTTTTTATCTCATTATAATTTTAATTTTTTTTAAGTTTTGGAATAATTTAAGATTTACAGAAAAGTTGCAACAATATTACAGAGAGATGAGATTGGAAGACAAGTTCCTGTATTTTTATATTCACTTTTCTCCTAATACATTTATCATAACTAATAAAGAAATATTGACACACTATTATTAAATGCAGCCTATAATTTATTCAGATTGATTTCCTTAGCCTTTGTCTAATGCTCTTTCTCTGTCCCAAGATTCCATCCAGGATACCACATTATATTCGCTCTTCATAACTCTTTCCAATTTTTACCCTGTGATAATTTCTCAGTCTGTCTTTGTTTTTGATGACCTTGTAAGTTTTCAGGAATACTGGTCATGCATCTTTGTAGAACATCCTTCAATTTGGTTTGTGTGATATTTTCTCATGGTTAGATGGGGGTAAGAGTTTTGTGGAAAAAAGCACAAACATCAATGGTACATGAAATCAAAATGACCATTGTTAACCCTCAGAGACTGGCTAACGTAGTGTTTGTCAGGTTTCTTCACTATAAAACCACTTTCCCCCACTTCTCATACTGTATTCTTTAGAAGGAAGTCTCTAGACTTTAGAAGGAAGTGTTCTGGACACTTTTCCTATTGTTTTTCTCTGCTTCGAATTGTGTTCTTGCCAGTCAAGGTCACTCACAGCAAAACAGACATGATTTGGCATAGATTGAGATATGGAAGTTGAAAGAAATTAAATAATCTGTAATTATTATCATGAACATTTAATGCATGAAGAAATTGAACAATGATTCCAAATATGGTGAGTTGGAGGTGACAGTGTCAGGGGGCATTAAAGTGACTTTATTTGTAGGCACCTGGATATATGTGAGCAAAGCCTATTGTGTTGAGAGAACGAGATTTGTAGAATTCTTGAGGATAGTTAGGCTCCGGGGTACAATAATAGATATTAACAGCATATAATTATATATGAAAATAGCATATTGATATAATTATCTATTTTCAGAAAAGGCAAAAATTTAACCAAGCTTCCAATGCATTGGTACAAGAGAGGTCATGAGGACTCATAAAACAGAACATCAGGAGATGTCTCAGGAAAACGTTTTAACCAATTCAAAGCTGCAGAAGGTTTACATTAAAAAAATAAACAAATAAAAATGAGGATAAGGTGGAGAATCTACTCGGACAAGAAACCTATTGCTCCCGGCCAAACTAGAATATAAGATAAGCTTTGCGAAAATCATGCTGGCGGTCAAGTGAATACCTTTAAGAATTGGAGATCATTACAATGCAGGAAAGCATTTAAGCTGCTACTTAGCTGAAGGTTGGAATTAAAAGTACAGCCTGCCCTTGGATCTATTCATAGAAGCTGTAATGTTTATTAGCATGTGAGAGATAGTCATTAAGGTGTTACTGCCCTAATTTGTATCAGGACATATAAGAAATAATTTAATTAGGTATTAAACAGTTTTTTCAACTTTTAACAAAAAAATTTTCATATTTAATCTCTGACCAATTTGGGATTCACTAACAATTTCTTTCTAGGTAGCTTAAGTCCATGAACTCAAATCTTCTAGCATACGGAGCATCTAAATTTTAGTGACTACATGTTTTTCTTTTTTCTGAGCACATTTGTTAGTTTTGAGTGAATTTCGATTAAGAAAAGCAACAAATTACATTGATAAACACTGCAGTTAAGTGCCAGTTTCTGAGATGCAGACTCCAGCTGTGTGTTTTCTCATCTAGGAAGAGGTTTAGGAGGGGAAGTTAACCTTGTTCTCCCTGTTCTTTGTAAAGTGAAGCTCTCCCCTTTGAGATAGGTGATAATTAGAACAAGGAGTGTGGCATTTAACCAAAACATTTGACTACATAATTAGATAGCCTCAGTTTTATTTAGATTGCACAAAGAAGCTGCAGGCTTCCTGAAAGCAATGGGCAGACTCCCCAAACCTCCCTTGGAGATGTTCCTCTGTAGGAGCCTTGCCTGAGAAAGGGCTCCATAGTGAGCTCCCTTGATACTGGCTGCAATGGTGGCTTCACAATGCCTATGAAGGCGGGATTTGGCTCACTGCACTGTCAGACCTTGTTTTCATCCTCTTGCTTTGTCTCTAAATACATTGAGATTTTTTTTTTTCTCCTGTGAAGCACACTGTTCCCAATGGGAGCTCTGAGTGAAAAGCTAAAGCTATAATTTGCTTTAGTGAAATATAGGAAATAAATGCATAAAGTATTTTTCCAGAGGCAGGTCTGAATTCTACTGCCTTAAATATTAGAAAAAATGACTGGTACATGTTACTTACTCATTTGATCCAATTTTATTCAAAAAGGCACATTGATACATATGCTTAAATATTTTATATCAGTCATATATCCACAACTTTCACTTATTGTTATTATTTATTATTACCTTTTTGCTGCCTTTTAAACCTGGACACCTGCTGCCTTTAACTTTTGAATTATTGACACTTTTTGTAGCAATGATCATAGGGTCGTGGTGTTCTCCTAATTATCTGTGTCATCAGTTCTTTATTGATTGAGTGATAAGGGTATTGAACTACTGGTCAGGCTTGTAAGCAGCGTGTTTCTTAGATCAATTAGAACTGATCTTTCTTCGGACTTCTATGAAAACTGTACAAGACTGGAATAAAGGCAACAACTCTCAGGCCAAGTAATGCTCTCATTCATCATCATTTACTTAAGAATCTGGGATACAAATCATAGGTGACAAAGACGCAGATTCAGTCTTAGACGATTAGCTATGTCTTAATTTGCATATATTTCTTTCCTCCCCACCAGTGGATTAAAGATGCCATAATAGATGTCTTTACCTAAAATAGTAGATGCAGATGATGGACGTGGAGATGCAGTATTCAGGTTCCTATTTGAAGGACCTACTTATTGCCTCAACTAGTGAGAGCTTTCCCAGCTGCTTCAGAGATGGTTCCAGCTACAGAAAGACACCTTGCTCAAGGGTGGTCCCGAGACAGTGACTGATGGAGGCTAGGTTACGAAGGTCTGGTCATTTGGGCACCATGTGAGATAACATTGGTGAGACCCTCCTGCTCTAATGCTCCCCATGGAGCAGGTCACAGTGTGTGTCTGGCCTGTATCACAACTCAATTTGTTCCTCTGCCCAATCTTTTTTTTTCCCTTCCTCCTTCTTCTGTATCCCACCACTACTCTCTATCTTAGAGTCTATGTTCAGAAGAAGCTACACCAAAGGCCTTACCAGTATCCAGTCTGATGTGAATGGTAGTTGGGTGAGAGGCCTTCCCAAACAAGCCATCCAGTGCTAGCTGCACGACATATAGATTGTATGGCTACACCCTGAGACATGGTAACAGCTTTACTATTCCCTTAGGATAGATGACATTTGAAGGATGACAGCAAAGCCAGATGTTGTGGCCATATTATAGGGTGGTCGAAACAGTAAGTGATGATATAATATAAAGAGAAAGTCAAAACAGAATAATTTCATTTCTCTGTGGTGGTAAAATTATGTAACAAATGTGACCTAAGCAAAAATGACCCTAAATCCAATAGAGTTCTAAGAGGGCAGATGGGGTGAGTGAGGACCTCCCTACAGCGATGGTGACTTAACAGGGTGAAATAGAAATAATGTGTCAACTGACAGAAAAACACCAACCGACTTTTTTCCTCACTACTAGAGAATCAACACTTGAGAGATGATCTTAGGGGCACCTGGGTGGCTTAGTCCTTAGGCATCTGCCTTTGGCTCAGGTCATGATCCTGGGATTAAGCCCTGCACCGGGCTTCCTGCGGGGAGGGAAGCCTGCTTCTCCCTCTTCC